>JANRGW010000244.1:41774-76308 GCA_024733675.1 Psilopsiagon aymara | reverse complement strand
GGTGGTAGCAGCAGTGGTTTGTGTTATACCTTAGTTACTGGGCTGTTCTTATCTCAACCTGTGGGAGTTACATTCTTCCAGTTCTCCTCCCCCTCCCTCTGGGAGTGGGGAGAGGAAGGGGGGAGTGAGCTAAAGACATCGTGGCAGATTTATGGCTGGGCTTAAACCACAACATGAGGTTAAGGATTTGCAGAGATTGTGCAGGGCTTGCTGGCAGATGCTAGTATCAGTCCGCACTTCCCTTGTTGTTTGTCTTTTACAATCTCATTTGTACAAATGCGTGCACTTAATGGGCAGTTATGGAGAGAGATACAGGCAACAGGATTATAGTATTTTCCAGATACAGCTTATTCTAACTTTCCTGGAAGTAAAAAATGTTGATGAAGTCAGTCTGCCAAAGTTGTAAAATAGAATTTGTCTGTATTTAAGAAAAATTTTGAAATGCCTTTTGGTTGATTCCACAAATCCTGATGATTATATTAATGTTCTTAATATTATGTGTTGTCAGAGTAGGCAAACATGGGTTACTGACGGCAGCAGATGTAATGCATAGGCTGAGAATGGGTTTGCGGCTATCTCCTGTTCTTGCCTAGAAGGTGTAAGAGTTCTTAATCATGCTGTCACCTGATTAATGTTGCAACCCATTTGTCAACCCATTTGTTTTATTACCATGGGAACCCATTTCCCCAGTAAAGGGGAAACAGAAAGAACAAAAGCCACTGGAGTTTTCCTCCATACCAGTGAGTCATATTCTCAGGTATTAGCTGAGTGGCAGAGCTGTTCAGAGCTCCTGCTATCCCACCCTGTTCCCAACAGGCAGGCACCTCCTTCTTTCTGGGACTGGGTGTTGTTTCCCAGCTGATCTTTGGGTCTGTCTTGAGTGAAAGTCCAGCCAGGCTCTGATACGAGGTGGGGAATGCAATGTTGTTAATTGTTTTGCTTTAAATGACACCCTTATCTTTCCGATGTGCTATGAGGCTCATCAGACCAAAATTCAGGACTTGGACCAGGCCCTAACATAACTTGCAAAGCTAGCTATGTTTTTAGCTTTGCAAATTCTGGAGCTCTAGAATTAAATTCCCAATTCTTGCATCCTGGTGGCTATCCCTTTGGAGACCCTGAAGAGTGAGTTTCCTGGAACCATTCCCTTAGCAATGAAGTAGAGGGAAAGACAGATGGGTTCTCTGCTTTAATTAGACTAAGGACGCAGCTCATAAAAGATTGGAAAAGAGAGCAGAAATTATCCAACCTCCAAGTGAAAATGCTGCATGAATAATGTTGGGAGGGAATCAGCACTCCAAAAAGTTAAATAAATCGAACAGTTGTCAGTTGTTTTCTCTCATCTTTGCAAATTTCCCTGGTAACAGTTGGGTGAGTCAGTGGTTCAGAACATGGTTCCATTTATTTGGTTGAAAAGTGATAAGAGTCATAAATATTTCACAGGAATCTGTGGCAAGTTTCTTGTACTGTGACTCATAAAGATTTGGGTCATTATTATGAAAACATTTGTAAAGTTATTGTTTTTCTTTTTATAAAGAAATGTTCACTTGCAAATCCATGCTGAGACTGTTTTGTTCATTGCTTATCTGTTTTTCTCCAGGGTTTAAAGTGTTAGTCACCATATCAGGGCACTGAACTAGTGCCTGGTGGTATGGGTGACAGCATGTAAAATGAGTGCCTATATTCAGACCATGTATAGGCTGAAAATACTAGCATCAGGCAGCTACAGGAGAAATAGCAATTGCTATTGCATTCACACAGACATGCGCACAATGTAAATCAAGGCTAACAGGTTTTAATATGTATTTCATTCACCAGGTAATACAACTTCTGTGTGACTGGGGGGTGGGGGATAGACATATATAAATAAATAGAAGAAGAAACGAACAAATTAATAACCAGAAGTGTTTTCAGCAGATGAATAAACAAATTTGCAATTTTTTGAGAAAGTTCTAGAATTAAATTATACTGTGTATATTATGGTATACCAACATAACAGCTGCAAATTAAAGAACCTAGCATGTTCCATTCTTTATACGTGATACCTACATGCTATTTATAAGTGTAACTCTTGGGGGGTAGGTAAATAAATTCACCTTGCTGCACTTTAGGGCTGCAGCCTATAGATCAGACCTTGACATTTAAGCCACCAAGTGCTTGTTCAGGCCTCAAAAGGAACAGTGTCTTCATTATGAGTATTTACGTTACTGAGCAGTGACTGCATCTAGGAATTGCTATAGGAAGTAAAAAGACTCTACAGACAGAATAAGTTACCAGTTAATACAATTGCTTTCTCAGTGGAAGCAATTGAGGACTGGATTAATAAGTATTTTCCTGCTTCATAATGCTGTATGGAGAAGGAACTGGTAGCCTCTTTCCTCTGTAGCACTAAACTCAGTCTGATAAGAGGCAATATTTAGACAGTTGTGTTTGATATGTTTTGTACTACACCTTGATAAATGTAGAAATGGCATGGCAAAGAACTGTTCAATGCCAAGCAGGCAGCCATGGAAGGAAGAGAGTAATTAAAGTGTACAACCAAAGTATTTTTTTAGAACATTTTCTAGTCATGTTGTCTGTTACTAATGAACAAGTTATGTGAACAAAATCTGAATAGTTTGTACCCAGGGTTTACTGTTTTATTCAGTAAATGTTTCAATAATCTACTTTGAATTAAATTTAAAATTCACAACAGAATGTTTGCTTCAGTGTTGTCCATTTTAAAGTTATTATTAACTAACATAAAATGTCCAGTGAAACCTTCTGTGAATACTTAAAATGGAGCCTGACTGATACTTCAGGTTATGCATTCACGATTTGCTTATTTCACAAAGCTGTATTAGCAGATGATTCTCTATTAATTTTCTGATAACACAAGATTTCTTTTTAGAAACATCTCCATCATCTTGTGTGAGATAGAAATAATTTAATATTTGTTTGCTCCTTTGGGTACATAGATCTGTCTACGCACTCTTTCCTTTTCCCTACTTTACATTCGTTCATGTTTTTTTCATGTGTAGAGAGAGACCACTGTCTAAAACAGTTATGTTAGTGTCACTTAAATCACTCCTGAATACTTAATACTTGCCAGAAAATTTTGGAATACTGTGTATGGAGTGATGTTAGTTTAGTTTAAGAAGTTACAGGCAAAGAAATAGAATGTGAGTTCTGAACTATGGATTTAGAGCGAAGATTTGTATGAAATACCTGCAATGCAGGTTCTTGCGTTTAGCCTGTATATTATTGTAAGTCATACCATGGATTGACTTCTGTTGCTATAGAAATATTAGAAATGCTATTTTAACATAGAAGACTTAATTGTCTTACTACTGTCATGGAAACAAGCAGTTTTTTCTTTCATCTGTGATGGTGCCTAATTGGATGGGTGAAGTTGAAAAACGTCACAATAAAGCCAGGAGAGAAGCAATGAAGAACTGTCACCAAACATCTTGTATGCATAATAGTGTTGAATTACCCTAAGCCAGGTTTATTCTTTACCTAATGTAAATAGAGCTTGAGGCATTTGATAAGAAAGGAAAGCAAAAGCTAAGCTTTGTGTAATACAATGCACAGCATACATTTAGTAGGCAATCCTGACTCCACAGTCACTGAACAAAAGACAAGAGTTATATAAATCAAGTTATTATAAAACTTGGAGAATCACCTTGATTTTGTACGTGCAGTGTCTAGCTCCACCACACAAACTGTAGCTGCTTTATCTGGGAGCCTCTGCTCCCTATAAAGTAAAGGCAGAGCATTTGTTTTACCCAGGAATTGAATTCCTGAACAGTCTTGATCTTTTGCTGAGTGTGAGCTCCAATTCTAAGTGATTTTTGTTAGCTGACATAAAAGAGCTTGGTTTCAGTTGTGCTCAGTACCAGTTGTGAATCTCAATTGTGTGGCACGTTTTTATTGTGAATGGTTTAACGTGTCTTCTAATTTTTTAATAACCAAATTTTCCAAGGCAACATTATCAGCACAGAGTAGACAAGTAGCCTGGATTTTTCATTTTTTTTAGTAGTTTTGCTACTAAAAACTGTAAGATTTGCCTGGATATTTTAGAGGTTGGGTAATTTGTTCATCAAAAGAAACAGACAGGGGTTAGCTGTGCAAAACAAGTATTTTAATAATAGTCATTAATAATGGATACACTTAATCTAATTTCTATTTGGATTTGGCTTGTGTTCTGGCATATGACTAACAATTTTTTATGTATATATGTGAACTGGTGTCCTTTAATGATGATTACAGCCACTGGATAGGAAAGTGTTCTTAAACAATAAATGTCAAATGTCTCTGATTTTCTCTGCATTTGACCTAAACAATTTGGAAACTAGCAAGCAGACAGAGCTTCCTGATTTAGAATTCATCTGGTGCAGGGTCACTGACTGATGCTCTGAAACCTTCCTTTTTTTCCGACCCGTGGACAAAACTGTGATACTGCTCTTTATTGGGTATTTACATGAGGGTGCCCCTTTGTTTCAGTGTAAAGAGAGCCTTAAAGCTTTGCTTACTTTTCTAAACCCAGAGCCAACAGAGAAATGTCCTGTGAGCAGGAGGGTCCTGCCTGTACAGCTCTGACCATCATCGCTGTGCTCAGTAAAACCAGCAAGGCTCCAGACTGCGCTTCATTGCTGCTTCATGTGGCAGGCAACTGCTTGCTATGGCGAAGTAACAAGTGTGGTTTAGTGCGTTGTTCTCCTTCACAAAATTGTGCACTTCTGAATTCATTGCACTAATTCAGCTCTCCAAAGCATCCACAAATCTGGGATCTTTAGGAGGACACAGGCATGCAAGCCCCCATGCTGCGTTCTACAGTCGAATTGATCATAGCTCTCAAATCTAACCTAGCAACACTTCGAGCTATACAGACCTACTTTTTCAACTTCTTGTTGCTTAATTATTCTGCAAGTTATTTTTATAAAAAGCATCACATCAGAAAGAATCTATGGGATAACTTGTTCTGTCATATCTAATCTCAGATCTGTCTTTGATGTGCAGATTTGGTCAGATGCTCACATAAGGTCATTCCTGTTTCATTCCTCTTCTCAGTTGCTCAGTTCAGTCAGGAATTTGTGCAGAAGTCTTCTGTTTTGAACTCCTTTACACAGCAAAGGACAAGTCCACTCTGAAAATAGATGAACTGTCCTTTTTTAACACTAATGAAATATCTTAAGGAAATTCACATTTTTAAGTGTTTCAAGATCACCTGGAAATTACTTTCTCTCTATTCTGCTTTGAAGTTTAAAATACAAACTTATCAAAAAAGATAATTATTAATATATTTTCTGGTGCAGCAAATGAATAAGGTTTTTCTTCTGCAATAAAAAGAAAATTTATTCTATAATAGGATGAATGGATAAGTAGATATTTTAAAGAAGAAGTTATTTGGGCAAACTGACAAAATGTATAAAATTGGCAGCCCACTTAGTCACTTGACATCTAGATTTGGGTATCATATTCTGACAGAGTTCCAATACTTTGAAGAATACAGCTTGTTCAGTTAGTCTTTAGTTCAACAACCATCATGGCTGGAACTGGGTATTTTTTATCAGTGAATCCTACACAGGAGGCAAACACATTTTGTGTTTCACGATGATGGTTATAGAATTTGGGAATAGGTTGAGTTCTGTAACAAATGAATTTCCTTGCCTGTTGTAGTAAGGTCAGTTAGAAAAGAATAATGCCAGATTCTATTTGTTTGTTTATTTAAATGGCAGTCTGCACCTGCAGAAACAATTGTGTAGATTTTTTTTTCAGCCTTTTTTTTTTTTAGAAAATGATTTTAGATTGGAGAAATATGTGATATTTGAGCATTTTTTTCCCACCATTTGTGAGCATTTTTCATTCTCCTTGGGAAAACTCATCATGGGGCCAATCACATATTACAAATGGCCTTGAAAAATAAATAAACAATGTATTCTTTTGTTGTTAACAGAGTTTGTGTATCTTACCCATCTGTCCTCCTCTTGTGTTCCTTCTATGTTATTATCCTACAAAGTCAATTCTTCCACAGAATCTATTTGATTATTTTTCCTCTTGTAAGAAGCTTACAGGACAAAAAGCAATAGAAATTCACCTCAGTATTGTTCTTGAGAAGCTATTTTCTCTTACTACCTTGACCAATCTCCTTGTATGAAAAATGAAATAGAAAGAAAACAGAAAACTGAGTGCCTTTTAGCTCTCATTTAGCAAAGCAAAATTCTGAAGTATACCTTAGAGTATTTAAAGCAACTAGTGATACAGTAATTACAGACTCAAGAAAATGTTGCTGCCATGTCTGATGCTCCAGGTGAATCTTTGTAGGAGTAAGAAAGATGAGTTTTCTCAACTTTGTGTTGCCAGAAGTGAGGAATTGTAGAGGCACAGGACTTTGAGAGTCACTGGTGGCACTGCAGGCATATTTAGTCATGAGCAGTGTTGCTGGCCTCTCTGGTTGCCCTTGCCTTTTAGGAGAGGTTAAAATGGTAATGACAATTTAAAAGAGACACTAAAGAGAAACTAGCAAGTTTTCTGTAAAGTTGCAAACACTGGATAATAAGTCCCATTAATCACAAGTAGTATTTCATACTTATGGCTGTTCCTTGGGTAGGTGTTTGTACCACATCATCTCAAGCTACTAATATTGTCATTTTGGTTAATGACAATCTCCAAGGTTAATGGCTTGACACAGTGATGCCTTTTGATCCTCTTGAAATCCTCTTGAAATCCTCTGCTATTCTTCTTTCACTGTTTATGTGAAGCATTGCATAAGGTCATATATTTCTTGAAAGAGCAGGCACTTGATGTAAATATCATTACAGCTGGTATAAAAAAGTGTGCTTGACTATTATATCTCTAAGCTAGAAATAAGAACCAGGTAGTGTTGCTGCTAGTTAGGCCTGAAAAATGCTGTAGCTTTTGCTTAATTTTATAAGTTTATGAGCATCAGAAATGTTCTAACAAAACGTTAGTGACCTTTACAAATTGAGATGACTATCTTGAATAGATAGTGATAAATATTTAAAAGGTTTCCATTACTTGTTATTTTGAGGAGAAAGCTGTTATTGACAGTCTACACAAGAAGCATTTTTATAATGAAACATAGTTGGAAAATGTAATGTTAAAAAGACCGCTGCTGGTTGTGATCCAAATTTCTACCAGTAATATGACCTCTGTAAGTTTGCCAGTATCTAAGTCTACAGTCACAGAAAATCAGAACAAAATGTAATAAAGCTGCTGCGTGTGAAAGAATCCCCCCAAAATGGAAACAAAGCAGTCAATAGTCACTCTAAGTACTGATACAGCAGAAATTATCTAGGCTCTGTTGATCCTCATTTTGTGTTGTCATTCACAAAGTATAAAACCAAGTAATTGATTTTGTTTCCTCTAATAAACAGAATCCTCTCTGTTTTATGGAATGTTACTTTTCAGTTTCTAAAGGGGTTTCCTGTCTGAAAAATTCATTAATATTTAGTGTGCAATTGTATCCAGCTTTAGAATTAATGCCTTGTTGTCACATCACTGAGCAACTATTCTGCGTCATGTGTAGTGGAAAGTTGATTTGGGTAATTTTCCCTATGGATTAGTGCATATGTCACCTTTGGGTAAAAGATGAGCTAATAGAATTGAAATGAATGTAATTGGCAGAAGGTCAACCAGGGAGCCATATATGTCTAGAGCTTCCAAAAAAGGGAGAGCTGTTTCATGTTGGCATATTACTTGATTAGTATGCAGGTAAGGTGATTGTGCCTCAACAGAATAATTGGATCATTCCAATATCTGTGAGCCCTGGTGTATCTACAAAGCCTGAACAGTGATTAGATCCTGCCTGTTCATCACGGCAAGCCTTGAAATTCTTCCCACTGTGAAAAACTAATTTTCTGTGGGAATTTATTAAATAAGAAATCTGCATGCCACTTTACCTTGTAAGCATTACCAGCGGAATACAAAGATTTCTTTTGACTTTGATGTATGCACTTCACGGATGTTTTTATATAATTTTGTTATTTTTCTGCATTCAGCACAAATTCCAGCTTTTCTTTTGTTACATAGATTTCTGGAGAAGAGTTTGCATCTCCATTTGATGATGAAGCAGCAGTTCACTTACAGAGAAGGGAAGGGGGGAAGGGTGTGCGGTGTAAAAAGAGACACAATTAAAACATGACAATACATTTCAGCAGTTATGTGAAGAAAAAAACCAGAACAAATGTTTACAAGTTGTTGCTTTTCAGTCTTCATACTTCAGTGCAGTAATTGGTTATTGCTGCATCAGTAAACAAATTTTTTCATGTAGTCTGATTTTCTTATTTTAAAAGCAGAGAATACTAAGCTGTGTTAATCAGGAACAACCAAATTTCTGTGCTGCATGGCAGACTTAAAATAAAGGAAAGAAAAGAAGGAATTTAAGCTTCCTGGCAGGTTTGCAGTCTATATTTCATCAATACACAGAAGTGCTCTGAAGGGCAAAGTAATAAGGTCCTTTCTATACTTACAAAATGAACTTGTGCTGTATCTTGAATGCCTTGGAGACAGTGTCTCAGTGAAAATACCTTTTTAGTTAAAAGGATGCAGGGTGGAATTCATCTTCTGATCCTACCTAATGGCAGCCAGCTTGGTTGTAGTAGAATAAAATAGCCTAAACATCTGCCCTTCTTAGAGCTGCGTTTTTCCATTTTTAAGTATTTAATGGCTGTAGTACAGCTACTCCTGGAAGCCAATCTAAAGTTATAAACACAGCATCACTTAAGCTACTGTGTAGCAAAGCCACAGTAGAAGATAATTACCTAAAAAGAGTAAATCCTCTTGGGTTAAGGAAAAGAGTTATATGCAGAGCTAAATGAATAATTCATGAAAAATATTTTTTTTCAGCTTGCAGAATGGCTTGAGATTCTCTCAACTGTGTATTAATTATTCAAATGTTTCTGAGAAATGTTTTTCTTAAACTTTATTGTAAATACTGGAAATTTGAGCTGATTCTTGCAATGAATGATTTAGAAGACTCTATGGACTTCCCAGACCTTAATTGTTTGGGTACACGAGCACCTACATGAATATATTTGGTGCAGATTTAAAAGTTGTTTCCAATAAAATCTGTGTCTAATGAAACTTAAAAACTTCCTCTTCACGGATTATGTTTCTGTATTAAAACACAACTTCAATTTTTTTATGAAAGTGAGCATCCAGCATAGCATAACATAGCTGAAAATAATTCATTTGGAAACTCAAGTGAATCTGTAAATACTTTTTCATGTATAATTTACACATCACCATTTGTGTGATGCTAATCACTACTTATTTGTGTTGAATTTATATTACTCAATAGGGGAATATTTTTTTGTTCCTTCTCTGATATATGTTGTAATTATCCCTCTATTGCTATATGTGAGTATCCAAGTGGTTTAAGAATGGTACATTAAATACCCATATATTAGTGTAACGTGACACAATCTTGCCAAGAAAGAAAAAATCCCAAACTGTTACAGAAAGTCATACTGCTGGATTTTCCTCATTTGTGCAAAATGGAGGAAAAAAGGTGATCGAATCTGTGAGAAATTCAAAAGGCTGGTGTATTTTTAGTAGTTTTGCTGGCTGCTTTGAGGCTTTTTGAAGGAAATGGCTTTCAGATCACTGTCTAAAGTAGTGCCACAGCATGAACTCACAGACCTGGGTACTGGTAATGGATAGACAACCTTCTTGAAATATGTTTCTTGACACATAGTTGATGATTTACATGAGAGAGAAATGTTTTGTTAGTATCCTTGCTGAGTCCCATATTCAGGTAGATATGTTTTGCTTACTTTGCTGTAGTTCTTCCCCTAATTTCAGATACAATTAATCAGAAGTTTCTTGTAAAAGCTGTCATATGCTGAGTCTTCAAATGTGTAATGCCTGTTGCATTGTGTTGTGTTCTACAGAGAGCTTAATTTCTGTGATGGTAACCATAATACAGCTGGAGAGGGACAGGGTCTGTCTTCAGTGCTGTAGAAATGAAGGTGATGTTGCTGCCTCCTTTCTCCTGCTTTGTTACTAGTTCTGTATCCAGTGCCCTATTTTTGCATTCTAGTCTGACTCCTAGCTATAAATCTCTGATATGGATTTTTTCCAAATGCTTTTTGAAAAACTAAATGCACTACAGCCACAGTATTTCTCTTATCTGTCACAGCAGTAACATCTTCAAAGAACTCTAGGAGCTGAGCATAACCTCCACTGCCTAAACCTGTGTTGACTCTCCATAATCATACTGTGTTCTCTCAAATGCTCTTCAACCTTGTGCCTTATTTTTCTCTATCAACTGACTTTAGTTAAACTTAGGGCATGTATGTGGAATTTTCATGCAGGTTAGGCATGGGTGAACAATATTATCAGTGAGCTTCTATGTGAGGAGCAACAAAAAAGAAAAAAAGACTCTTCAACCTAGAAAAAATGGTGACTGAGGGAGCTTGTGACAAAGATCTACAAAACATGAGGGAAACTGAGAGGATTAGTAGGAAATGATAGCTCATTGTCTCTTCCACTGCAAGAATTAGGATGCACCAAATGAAACTAGCATGCAGCAAATTCAAAACAAAAGGAGCTGGTTATTAACAGAACCTCTAATTAAGCCATGGAATTTCTTACTGACAGGTTTTATGGTTGATAAATTTCACAATTTCACAAAACAAGACTGAACAGATTCATACAAGAGAAATCTGTCAAGGTCAGTTAAATGTCAGTGCACTGAAATGTGGATAAATCCTCAGGCTACAAGTAACAAGGAATTATCACTCAGTGTTAGTCCTGTTCTTGCACTCTTTCTTTGGCATCTTCTGCTAGCCATGTGATAGGGAGCTCCTGTATTTCTAATTGAAAGCTTCCTGATCATCTTAATCGTCAAGAATTTTCATCTGCATGTAGATTGACATAGGTTGTAGACCCTAGTTCTCAAAGGAATAGATGTTCCAAGGGACTAAAGTGTCAGCTAAAATTCATTGGCGCAGTGCTGAACATGTTTTGCATAGTTTGCAGAAATTTAGCATTCAGACACCTTGTGCATTGATTGCAGATAGTTTGATGTTATACAAGAAAATTCAAATGACTCCATTTTATCTCTGTCTTGAGTTTAGATTTTGAGATTGGTTGGGTTTTCTTGGTCTTAATTAAAGGTTTATTTTAAAGAACTGTAGAGTTTTTTTTTCCTCATGAATGATTTCCCCTCATCTTCCTCCCAAGGGGAGAAAATTATCTAGAACACAGTTGAAGGAAATATTAATTAAACTCACTGATAGAATAAAGTCTACAAAGACAATGTTTTGTGTTTCTTGTCACTGAATCTCCTTATATAAGAAGCTTTAAAATGTCCTTAAATTTCATCATGAAAGGTGGCATTACAAACCAGTGTATGTTTACAGTGTCAGAGTGTGCCTGTCAGGGTATCAGAATCTGAAAATAATCACTTCCTATTTGCCTGCTTGGACTTTTAAGTCAGTGCAGTAGTTTAACCATGTTCTTTTTCTGGTGACATGAAACAAGGCATTATGATTGATTTTATCTTTTTTGTTTTAAAAAATAAAGTTATTATCAGGAAAAATATAAAGGTAGGGGAGCTGGCATCAGCCTGCCAGAGCTGGCCTAGCGATAGAATTACCGCTCTCGTGGAGTCAGGTGAGGGAGAGAGAGAACAAAAGAGGTTCTTCTGTGTAGAGATCTCAAAAGAAAATAGTAGAAATATTTAAATAAACAATAGTTAGGGCTCTGAAAGAAACTTTGATTCAAACTGGCCATCCTCTAGTTATAGAAAAGCCGCACATTTCAGTTTCTCTAAGGGTTTTATAAAAGCAGTTGATTTCAATGAAGAATTTGTGAAGTACATACCTGGACAGTTTGGTGTAGCACAGTCTAGAACTTCAGCTGTACTGGTAATTTGGCATTTCCAATTCTCTATAGCTACTGAATACTTGAGCTGTAAAGTCAACTTTAAGTCCTAATGCACTAAAATGGGAAATACAAAGTAATCATCATTAGAGACAATTAATAATGTGATACTTGAGTAGCAATACTATTTTGCTTAGCTAGAATTTTTCCTTTCTTGAGCTATGTTTCAGAAGGATATTTACATAGTTTAGTTAGTCATAAAAATATTAATGAGAAATGAACTTTAAAGTCTCATGCCCAATAACTGACACTGAGAAAGGAAAAGCATAACTATAGTGGTCACCTACTGGATTGATCTGGTGGCAGCTTAATGTAAGAGAAGGTTTTTCTTGATATCAGTGGACACTGTGCATAGTCTGAGACAGATTCTGATTAATCACAGCTACCGATCACTGTGTTCAAATACTAAGCAGTGAGGAAACCAGTTTTGGTAGCTCTATCAGAAAAATGTCTAGAACTAAATTTTTGTGTAACAAATGCATTCATGGAAATCAGAATTTGCTCACTGAGAAACCACAGGTATGAAATGCAGCTTCATCAGACAAGTTTTTCATTGCAAATTATTCAGTTAGATCAGCTCTAGCAATTTACTACTATTAGTCAAAGAAGCTTTAAACAGAACAAATCTTCCTACTAATAGCATTAGAGACTGGTTTTGGGTAGTTTATATCAATTAATGTCAAAGTGATTCTTCAATCTCATCTCATGAAATGTAGATTGTAACATATGTCACAGTGTAAGCATTATTTCTGGACACAAAAATATATCCTGAAAGACACTGAGGGAATTCATAAGGTTTTGGTTGAAATTTGGCACAATCTAGTAGGGAGGTGTGATTGGGATGGGTAAAAAACAAGAATTGTCCTGGTAATCCACCTTGGTTACTGAAAGAAGGGGACAAAACACCTGCTATGGAAGGAAATCAGACACTCCAATGCGACTGAGCTGAGGGGCTGAGAAATTAGGAGCTGCTGGATAGCTTTGGTTAGAGACTAGAAGGTACCAAAGGGAAGATAAAAGAAGATCGTAGGAAAAAAAAAAAGTGGATGTGTGCATATTCCTATGTACCTATGTATTTCAGGTGTGTCACAATGAAAACTCTTAGAGCTCTGGCTGTCTGTCTTTAAAAACATGAGTGCTGCTTCTCAATAGAAAAGAAGGCTTTAAAATATTTTTGAGTGATTTTTTGCGCTTTTGATGGTGGGATAAAGTGCCTGATAACTTGTTCTTTTCAGCATTCAAGGTCTGCAGAGTGATTTTGAAGATTTGGTCCAATCATTTTTTTAATTAAGCACTTTAAAAGTTCAGTGAGACTGAATAGCAAGATTGAAAGCATAGAAGTTTTAAAATGAACTGACAATTATTCATGGGTCATCCCTTCTCAGATTTCATTTAATCAAAGACTCAGTAAAAGCGCCCATTGTAAGGTGCTTAATTTTTTATAATTTCTGTAACTTTTTTATCTCATTTTTGAAATTGTAAGAGTCATTAAGAGACTAATTTTGGCAGGCACATTTTATTCTGTCTGTGGTAGCCGCCATTAAGACTTGCTGAGTAAAGTAGTTAAATAGCTTCAAGTATATACCTCTGGCTGTGTAGCATTGGAAGTACACGTGTGCAGAACTGAAATGCTTTGGTAAATTAGGTCTACAATGTAATATTGTTAAGAAAATAACAATGCTATCATTAAATAAACTGAATATATTAGGATATTGTACTCTGATAGCATTTTGTTTTGTAGATTACCTTAAATGAGAATTTAGCTGTTTATTGATTAAATATAGGTCCCACTTCTTACTGCTTTAAGGTGTAAGAAGAAAGCATATTTTTCATTTGTTTCACAAAAATGGGCTGTATTTTTCTGTCTCCTTTTCCATATTGGATGAGAGACTGTAGCAGGAAACATTACCCAGCAGAATAAGGTAGGAACTACAGATTTATATTTCTGTATCCACTGTAAAACTGTGGCTTTTAGCACACCTTTCAGTTTCAAAGCTTTGTGAGTGATGCAGAAATGCAAGTAATGAACATTGACTGAGCTGTAAGTGCTTGAGCTTGCAATTCAACATTTTATTGAGAAAATTCCTTGCATTAATAAGGCTTGAACAGGATCCGAGCTGCTCTTTAGCATCATAATCCTCCACATTATTTCATGAAAACTAGTTTGTTATCTATTTGGTATCTGTATCAAGTATATTCATTTCAGTTCTATGACATGATAAATCTGTTTTTACAGTTTATCAAGAATTACTGACTGATAGGCAAAAAATATTCATTTAGATAATTATGTATTGTCTGGCAGTTCTGTTATCTTCCCCCTGACAGATAATATTGTATATTATCCTGATATCACTTTATGCACCAAACTCTGGAATGGAGTCTTAAACAGAACAGAGTTTATACTGGTTAAGTATCTGAAGAAGAATGACAAGAAGGACACCTCAGTTCTGCAGAGTTCAGTGAGTCAGTAGAAGAACTTAAAGCCATGAAGGTGCCTTGGAAAGAGCTAAAACCAGAAACCAGTCACAAATGTGATTAAATTGCATTTCTGCTAAAGAAGTGGCTCAAAATCCACTTGAGAATTCTGCACGGTTACTAAATGTTACACAGAATAGAGTCACTGGTCTAACTTTTGGGAGATGTAAGTTGAAATCACGACTATTCAGCATTAGGTCTTCCCAAGTACTATGTAGTCAAATTGAAACAGAGACAAACAATTGCTACAGCTATGATAAGTAAATGCAGCAAATGCCACCAGTGTGTAACTAACTTTATTAGTCCTCTTATAAAAACAAACAGCAAAGTTTGAAAACTCCTTTTGCCTGTAGAAAACGAGCTCTAACTGACTTTCACTGGGACTTGGAATTTAAAAAAGGAAATCCTTCAAAACAAGATTGCAGATTTCTCAGAACAACAGTTTCAAAGTAATTCTGAACTATACGCCAGCAAAGGCTCAAGTTGTACATACAAAGAAGAAAATACTTGCTATATCTGAATAGAATTGTCTGTAGCATACCTTAAGAGAATGCAAGGAGTAAGGTAAAGCAGTTCATCTTTCTAGGGAAGAAATTGCCTTTTCCAATTGCTCATCTCTCTCCTGTTTCTCTGAGAGTGATGGAAATCTACCCTCTTTCCCTTAAAGCCTCATGGAAGCTGTTAAGTATTCAAGATGGGTTGTTTGGGTTCTCGTTAACCTGGTTAGTAGTTTGTAGATTAGAAGCTGAATAAAATTGAATCATTTTTGCTCTTTGGGCTGTATTTGCCACCTTCTTAATATGCCAAGCTTAATGTGTAGTAAGGATATATAAAGTACGTTTGGAGATAGGAGCTCAATGCTCATGAGCTGTTCTGTTCAGGGGTGACTCTGCCCTCCCTCCCACACCCCTGCTGCTCTCCCGCTGGTAGCTATGAATGTGCTGCATAAATAAGCACAACTATATCTTGCCACAGTGATTCTACATAGATGCTTAGAGTACAGAAGTTTCTGCATCAGCAGCCTGGGATCATAATAGACTGCAAGGTAAATTGAAAGCTGTTCACTTCCCTTTAAACTGCTGTGTTTGGGTCCTGATGTTCTTCACAAGCAATTAAATTTAAAACCATCTCTGGTAAATTTCTCTCTATTCCAGAAATGAGTTAATAAGAATTTTCGTATTCTTGTTGCAAGTCTGAGGCAAAGCTGGAAGCCATGAGAACAAAATTGCATTTTGTCATGTGTAACTCAGTGTGGACTACCTCTCCAGCCTGCTGTGGTCTCTGGAACATGTCAGGGAGGCCATTTCCCCATCCTTTTCCTCTTGTTATCCAGTGTCTGAACTTCAGTTGGACCCCCCCCAGTTCTGGCAGGATTTACTCCATATATAATGAGATCATTACTGTTATTTTCCCTTCTGTAATAGTATTGGGAAATTATGTAGGTGACTGCTAATATGCTTACTGCCTGTGCCTGCTGAACCCTTTTGTTGATGCTTGTGCTATACAGGGATTCAAGATATTGCATCTTTTTCACCTACTTAATGTACTGCAAAGATTCTTCTCTTACTCCACAATCTGGGACAGTGGTTTCTGTAAGATAACAGATCATCAGGCTTTGAGGCCTCAGTGATTTGATTCAGCATATGGCAAATATTTTTTTCTCCTGAGCACTTCAGAAATGATTTTTATATGAAAGACAGTCTGCTGGTTGATTTTGTGTTATGGTGCAAAGCAGCAGCTAATCAGACATTCCTTTTACTCCTACAGAGACAGCATTTGGATCATTTGCTCTGATCCTTTTCTTAATGTTTAATAAATTCTTGACTGTTACACTTTAATTCATAAACTTCAGTTTTGAAAGGATTGACTCAGCTTTTTTGGATGTGTACATGAACATGAAAGAATAGAGCCAAAATGCTTGATTCTTTTTAATCACAATCCCAGATGCTTCTAAACTAGTTTGAGTATCATTATCCAGCTGTAGTAATTTAAGCACCTTATTGCCAAGATGCTTTCTAAGAGTGCAATTAGAAAGTCTGAGCTGTTAGTCTAAGCTGTGCTCTGCTTCTGTGTTCCTGGTTGAGAGCCTTTCACATGCTCTTTCAGTTTTGAGAATCTCCTTGGTTGAGCTAATAATGTTCAAATGCCATTTAAAGAGAAAGGCGATAACCTTGTTCTTTTCTTGCACTTTTTTTTCAGCGGTTTAAAAAATTTTCTGAGGCTGAGAAAGGGCTTGAAAATAAATATACAATATAAACAGTATGTTCAGGAAATTTTCTGATGATCTTAAAGTCCTTTCCAACCCTAAATATTCTATGATGCTATGATAAAAATTCTGTGTTCTTCCAATATCTGAAGGGGGCCTATGCTGGGGAGGGACTCTTCATTAGGAACTGTAGTGAGAGGCCAAGGAGTAATGGGTTCAGGCTTAAACAGGGGAAGTTTAGACTGAATATAAGGATAATGTTCTTTACTGTGCAGGTGGTGAGGCACTGGAATGGGTTGCCCAGGGAAGTTGTGAATGCTCCATCCTTGGCAGTGTTCAAGGCCAGGTTGGACAGAGCCTTGGGTGATATGGTTTAGTGTGAGGTGTCCCTGTCCATGGCAGGGGGGTTGGAACTAGATGATCTTAAGGTCCTTTCCAACCCTAAATATTCTATGATTCCATGATTCTAGGCTTTGGAAGTGCTGGACAGTGCCAGACAGATCTCTGGAGGTGGTTTCTAGTACCAACAGTTACAATGTAGAAATGTCTTGGGTTTACTTCAGTAGGCACATTCTGCAGTATTCCCTCAGAATAACTCTTCAGAATATTTGGGCTTCAGCTTCTCACCCCTCTTGTATTGTAATTTTGTAATGTTTAATTGCATTAGTAAAATATAAGGAGCACACCAGCAGCTGATTCACAGACAGACCTCTCTCTTGGCAGCTAGCAGAAAAACTACTAGAACAGACAAGTGGCATCTATTTCAAGATTTAACTCTACAGAGCCAGGCAAATAGATCCTTTTTACAGTCCTTGGTGCTACAGTTTTGAAAAATAAGTTTAAAATACTTGGGAATTAATAGCAATAATGTGTGAGGAAATTATCTTGTTTGATGGAACCTGTGGTGGCTTGTCATTATGATAAGATCCTGTAGTAAGGTAAACTCCACAAGCTGCTTTAATGTCTACATATATGTAATAGATACTTGGACATCATGCATATATATATTTTGACCTATTCTTCCAGCTCTTTAAACATTGCTGCAGAAACTATCAGGAGAGAATGCAGTGAAAGTCATTTGAAGAGGGAGGTAATTGGTTGTATTAAATACGCCATGTGTTGTTTATTTTGCTTTGTGAAAGAGAAGCTGTTTTATTGCAGATGTTTGCCAAGAACTGATCATCACTAGGTGGGGTGAAGAGAGAAAGTGATAGGGAAGTGTAATCTGATAAGCAAAAATTCTTTTTCCAGTGTTACTGTATAATAATAGGTGTCCTCCTGTCAAAAATGCAGAGGAACAGTGGAAAGAGCTTGTCTGAACTTTCTTTATTTTCATAAGCCTTTTGATTTCTAGCCTGCATTGACAGTGAATGGCTATTAATATTATTATTGTGTCCCCTAAATTGTTCAACTGCTCATAGGAGAAATACCAAGATATTTGTTAAGCTCCCACTCATTTTAAAATCATGTTGAGGTTTCTTATTCCATGACCATTTTCCACAACATTCCTTCATTTATCTTGTCATATGTCCTTGTAAACTGTTGCAGTTGATGACATGAAATGTAATGTGTATCTCATATGCAATATTAAGGATCTAAAGGGAATTAACTGACCAATGTCTCTCCTTGGTAAAGTCATTCAACTTCATTGGGCATCACTTAATTCCTGAAGAACTAGCTGAGTTCATTATTTTTTTTTTAATGGAAATTTTCAAGTCAATGTCCAGGGATTTTTCTGAGGTTGTGGCTACAGTTTATGTCCAAAAAAAATAAGAAATTGAGGCTGAGATCCACTCAAGAGTACTGTAGTAGTCACTACACTTCGATTCAATGTCCATTAAATCAATTAGTGAAAAAAATTACTGCTGACTTCTCTCATAGAACAGGATATTGCGTGAAGTCAGATTTAATTTTCATGTGCAGGTGTATGTGTATCTGAAAGGATGATCTACACTTGTAACAAATGAATTTAATGCTGCAAGGAAAGGGCAAGAGAAGCTATTGCTCCTGCCGTAACCAGGACAGTGAGTATGTCCTTTTTGAAATGTGATGCTTAATGCTGCCCTACGTTTCTACCTTATCTCACTCTGCCCACTTTACATAGCTGCTCAGTGGAACTGTGTAAAAGTGATCATACCTTCTAAATCCAGAGTGCTGTTACTAGCTAGGAAGAATGACCTCCAGAGATACTACCATGTGCAATGTTTCTCAGTGGATGATAAATGAAACTTTAATGCCAATTTCTTTATACGCAGAAACACAAAGATTATTTTGTATCCTGCTTATTTTAACTAGTCTGCAGGCACCTATTTCTGATAGAGCAATGAGAGAATAATTTTTCTAATCTTTAATATTTGCAATAATTTAGAAATAATAGCTGTTGGTTAAGAAAAAAGGGATATTTGGTTTCACTTATTTTACATTTTTTAAAAAACAAAACACAAGTTGTTAGATACCTGAATTTCTATCAGAGATGCTTCTTTTGCTCCTAATTCTCATATAAGCAGAGAAAGCAAAATGCCATCAGCACCAGAGCGGTGCATAGGCAGCACATCGCTTATACAGCCAGACATTATGTCCCCGGGATGTTACAAAAAGCAGCTGATTGAAGCATTAAGGTGTCTTCAGTCCTTCTGGCTGAAAGACACAAGGTCACTGCACTGGCTTAGCGAATGAGAAGTTGATACCTGATTTCTTTCCTTCCTTGCTCTGTGCCTTAATCCACTGACTATAGTACTTAGTCTTTTTTTGAAAGGGGAAGGGGGGTGTGTGTGAAAACAGCCTAAGGAAATGAATATTTATGTACATATTTCTCTAATTTAAATTCACTCATTGAATCCAGTTTGTACATACAGCTTCCACCAGTGGGAGGTTAGAAATCTGTAGAAGTGCAAATACTGCTGGTGAGAGAGCTTTCTTCACTAAAATAAAAAGAAATGGAAGCAAACCTTGTAGTTAATGATGATGAATATCATCAAAATGATATTCATTCAAATGATATATGCATTCAGAGGAAACAAATGCTCTTAAATGCGCTGTATATATTATCCTTATGCTTTTCTTTCATAGCAAAAAATGATAAGCAGAGGAAGAAGCATACTGATGCTTCATAATGTACAGCTATGTATGTATGTCTATTTATAACTTAGAAAGACTGTTAATTTTCTTTTGTGATTGTTACTTTTAAGGGTAAGATATAGATGGCAAACCCAGCTTGCTTACACGGGAGATAGTTCAGACACGGTAAAGGAGAAGAATGTATTTTTTGCTAGCTTTACTGCCTGTAATCTCCATTTAATTGTACTTAAACCACTAGTCAAAGAGAGAATAATAAGATTTCACTTCATAATGCATGAAGTGCTTTTCACTAAAACCACAGACCAAAGGTGGGCTTGGCAGTGAAGCCCCTGCCACTGCCACAGTCCAGGAAGGAAAAAAGCCAGTGGTCGATGTGGGGACAACTTTGGACACTGAAGCTGTCTTTCCTGACCCAGCATAGTCACAGTGCTGGCTATGGAAGTCGCAGATGAAAAAGGAAAGCAGCTCTCTTCTGGTGTGTAGGAGTCCTGAAGGCTTGCAAAGAGTGATTATCAGTGGAAAACTAGAAGCTCCACTGATGCCCTGAACATTTCTTTCTCTCAATTTTTATTTCTTGTCTACTTACTTAGTCTATGTAATGAACAACCTCAAATGCAACCTCATAATGAAAACATTACAGCATATTTCATGCTTAGTTGGAGCTGAATTTGTCACTTTGTTTAACCAAGAGACACATTTGTAGGGTTATTAGAAAACAATGCATCCACTGTATATTTTAAAGTAATTGCCTGACATTGATTTTTAAACTATGAAAATTATCAGAGAATAACAATAATGATATTATTGATAATGCATACTCATTAATACTGTTACTTTTAATAGTAGTTACAATTCACAGGAGACACCATTTTCAATTAAGCCTGTGTGCTAGCTGCCATATAAAATCAGTCCAACACTCCAGACTTTTGATTCATAAAGCTTATGTTCTAAGATAAGTGATCAGATGTGGCTGTAGTTATAACAATTCCACAACCTAGGTTTTATTAACTAGAAAGGGCATTACAGCAAAGGTGAATTTTAAGGAAAAAAAAAAAAAAAAAAAAAGAGAGTGAGGCTGATGGGCTTTAGTTTTTTATTATTGGAAGTGTGAAAGAGGCTGTAAAAGGGTCTCCTCTAAAATCAACTACTGGGGCAGTGGATATTGGTACATACACTGATCTGGTGTCACCTGCAATTTACTGAATATCAGGAGAATCCTTCAGCTCTGAGATACACAGGGACCTGACTGGTGACTGGCATAAACAACTAATTAGAAGGTAGATATTGGCAACCATAGCAGGGGATATGTCTGGTAGCACATCTGAAAAACAAGACTGGAGAAGACTGTCATATTCAGTAACTATTTAATATCTTCAGGAGTCTTGTAATCTTTGGTGTAATATATAATATACAAATTATTTAAAAAACAGCAATGTGTAGCAGCTGACAGTTACTGTCCTGACCTAGAAGCCCTTCTCAGGGTAGTGGGGCTCATTAAAATCACAATTTACATAAGCCAGTGATGTGGTCCCAGAAATCTGCTCAAAAAAATTGTTATAAAGCAATGTTATAAATTATTTGATTTCAAGCCTGACATTTCAAATGACAGTATGCATTGCCATAATAGATCCAGTAATCTTTCTGTCCCCAGGTGGTGGATTTTCAAAGTACCTTCATGTACATTTTACAAGGATTCATGTAGTCTCTACTGCCACAGACTTGTGTTCCATTCTGTGTTAGCTCCCACTGATGCTAAAATTTGACTGCTTGTGCTAAGGCATAATCTGCATTCCATATAGTCCACATTCCAGGTATCTCCCCATTCCTGGCCCTGGGGACAGCACACATCTTCAAGACAGTGGTCTGAGGTAGCCCTTGAAAACAGCAAGCACAGTGCTTTAATTTCACCAGTGTCTTTATCATACCTGTTGGAACAAGTGGTGCTGTGAGCCAAATGTCTTGCTGATTTGCTACACAGCAACAGTGGGAAGATGAGGGGAAAACCACAGCACATTGGATTTGGAAAGAAAAATATGAATACTGTGTCAGGCTATTTTAAAATTCCAAGTAGGAAGTTTGTTCTTAGGTTAAAACGGACATTCTAATGAACTAATCATCCTGGTAATGGTCCTCCATAGACATGCTTCTAAATGTGCATGGGGAGAGCTATTCTTCATGAGGGATTGTAATTTTTAAATGGTTTCCCAAAACATCACAGTTTCCAAGAATTTTTGAGAAAAATAAAATACATACTGAAAATGTGCAAAATGAGAAACAGATTTTTCCATTTAATTGAGTGTAATTGTGCTTTGAGTCACACAAGCAGCATACTAATCTGATCAGAAAACTCACAGATAAATGTTCTAGTATTTGGAACAGTTTATGTGGGGTTCTTTACTAGTAAAACATTGCATTGCATTGCAGTGTAAGAAAGGTAACACCATATCAAATGTATGTTAATCACTTAAGAAATTAAAGACAGGCCTTAGAGCAAATTAAATAATAGCAATAAAAAGAATCTCTGTTCATTCTATAGCTGTCTAAACTGATGCATCATCACAGGCTTGTAATGTGTCCAAAGTCCCTGGAGGCTTCCAGACTTCAAGAAACTGAAATGAATCTGACAGAGGGGTGTTCAAATGGGTCTGTAAAGGTTTCAGGAGCTTCCTGTTGTTCTTACATATTGTGATCCTTGCCAGCTGTTGTATGGAATTGTTTGTTTCCTTAGTTTACCCAGTCTGAGTCAACAATAATTCAGTAAATCGGAAGTTGCTCTTCAAGCATACTTTGTTTTTAATTTGAATATTTCCCATTTTTGCTAAGTATGAAAGTATGAACTTTTCATCAGCAAAAATCAACATGACCTTTCACAAAAATCAAGTGCAAGCATTTCATCCTCTGGAGCTGCCATTTCAATAACAGATCAGATGAATTTTAACACTTAATATATCTTCAAATGTGAATAGTAACATGGATTGCTTTCTCTTATTTGGCTTGAAATTTATTCATGTATTTTGAAGTGCTAATAAGAGTTCACCTAGATAATAATAAAGAAAATTTGACCAAGAAAAAAAACCTGGGAAATTTAGATAAATTCTTTTTTTTAATTCCATGAAGACTCATCAGTCATATTTAATACATACGATTGCTGTCAATAATTTTGGATTTTATTTCATGCTTACAAAAAAATGAAGAAATATTTCTCCTAATAGAATCTAAAGGATGTCATTGACTGTTTAAAATACTTTAGGGTTGGAGCTGATGTGATGGGCAGGGTCATTACAGCTACTGCTTAATGTATGTTGCTAATAGTAAATGTGAAGCAGACAACTCTTACTGTATAAATCTCTAGTAAACATTAACACAACAGTGGCAAGAGTTCTTGGTTCCCAAAGGATTATGGCTTAATAGGAGAAACCATTTGCTATACACAAATCTGACTATAACAGTGTGATTTGAACATGTTCCAGTGTAGCTGCTTAGCTGAGTAAAGGTGAGAGCATACTTGTATGTGTTGCTGGACTGGAGTTTAAAGTACAAAGGAGTTCTAGTGAGTGGGTATTTTAGAGCAAAGATGTTCACGTATGTGGACCAACACACTTGTGCAGTTTTTAGGTAGAACACCTGATCTGATAGTTATTTGAATAATGTTGACTGCACTGAATAGTAAGAATCTTTATTTATAGAATTTTTTTGTTCTCCGCGTCATGACTCCGATTATCTGATCTTAGCTTTAAGCATTTCAAATGAACACGTGGGACATTTAGGGTTCATGTCTCTGGCACACAACCATAGTTGAAACTCAGAGGAATAAGTTAAACAGCTCCTTCCTTGCTCCTTTATTACTGAAAAGTCTGGCTTTGGGAGCAGAAATGTTCACTTACACTTAAAAAACATGCACTTTGAATTTTGGAGAATGAAGAACAAATTAATAGAAAAACAGATTTTCCCCCATCCCCACAGCTGTCACATCTCTGGTGTATATGTGCATACATAGCATTGCACAAGTTTCAGTATAGGTAAGGGATAAAAGTTAATTTATAAAGAATAACCTTTGATACTGCATTTTAATTACCAGATATGAACTCTCAATGGATAAAGTCTCAGCATTGCTTTATTCTGTTTATGTTATAGAGATTGTCTGCCTCTTAAGAGTTTCCACCATTTTAGTTTACTCAAGGCGAGGAAGACAGAAAACAGTATTTTGGTAGATACTTCTGTGCTGTTCCAGATGGCTCAGAGCATCCTCCTTCAAAGAAAGAAATTCAAATTGGAGTAGTTGCATACAGGTCCCACTCACCAACAGCATGATTTTGTGTCAGCAAAATAGTTCTGACAACTGGAGGGAATGCTCGTATGTGGAGGTATTCTGAGGAAATAACCTCTGCGATTGAATGGCTGTAAATTTTCTGTTGTGGTGGCTCAGTCCTGCTGTTTTCACTTAAGGGAAAACCTGTCTGGTTTACTAAGCACGTGCTTTGCATCAGCGCAATGCATTGGTGTCTGGTTCAGTGCCTGTCATTACCTGATCTTTGCATGGTTTGGTTATCTCCTTTGTCAGAGGGTAACATGCAGGCTGTTTTGTGTCACCCAAAGCCTGCTGGTTGAGTCATGCAGCGAAGCTATCAGTCCTGCTGTTACATCTGCGGCAATTCTACCCAGAGGAGATGTTGCAAGACAGTGAGTCCCCAGTGGCATGTAATAGAATGGAAGCAGATGGTGAGCTGAAGAAAATTTCAGGGGAGGATTACATTTTCCAGTTACTGTCTTTTTGATTTCACTGTTATTGTCTGATGAATTGTGTCAGATTTGATCCTTCAGATTGAAAAGCTGCTTCTCAATGTGCTCCCAAATGTACAGATAAAGTAAATGGCTGCTGCCAATGTACTCCTTCAGAAACTTAATTTTTTAAATGCATATTAGGAAGGGTGCCATGTTTTGTCATGTCTGCTGTGTGTTTTGACTTCAGCTGAGGAAGGGTTTTTTTCTGTCATAGTTTATGTTCATGACTGGGTTTTCAGTAGGCTCCTGTGTTTTGTTTCATAATAGTATATTCCTGTGTACTTGTAATTTATTCTTGGGCAAGGCAAGCAGAAAAGCTTTATCTTGCCCTGACTTATTTACACAGCCCTCCTTTGGCTTATTTGTAGTCTTTGATTGGCATGAAGATCTATATAACCCTCTTTGCAAAGCAGAGACTAAGAAGGGGAATGCAGACCCTGAGACCTCAGAAGTGGAACTGATGTGGACACATGGCCGGAGTCCATTTCTCCTTTCCCCAGAAGCCCAGCCTCTGGGAACTTGAGGAAGGTATTTGGTGGCTCCTGGAACTGAGAGGAAGGCTCCTGCCCCACCTGAAGGCTTGCAACTGCAAAGCAGATTCACCACCTTCAAAGCTGAGGAAAAGCCACATGTGCTTTCCAGCAAAGCGTCTGTGCCACTTAACTCTGAGCCCTGTGGCAGTTGTATTGTTTCTGTGCAATTTTCAGGAAACTTTATCAAAGTACAGGAGGCTACAGTGAAGTCGTAGGGTACTGTAGGAAGCAGTGTCCTGTGCTGTCCAAAAAGCAGAGTCCAGTGTTGAAGCTGATCCATTTTGTACAAAATAGGACACAAATTGGAGCATTTTTACTGTAAGAATACAGGGTACTCTGAAATCAGTGTGGGGCGTTGTTCTTTTGATCTTTGCTCCAATTACTTTCTAATGAAATAATTATTGAGCTTGGGAGATAGTAGAGAACATTTAATTCCACAGACTAATGGTTTGGACAAGAGCTGGGACAGGTAATGCTTTGCCTTTAAGTAACAGAGAAATTTTAATCCTGCTTTCCTAATTCTTCAGTGCCCCATGCAGTACATTAGCACAACTGCCTCATCCCTCTTCCTTATTTTGCTCGTTTCCTAAATAAAAACCTGCTTTGATTGACAAGCATTTGACAAATTATATAGTATTTGTGAAATAGACTGAAACAATGTTTTTAATTATAAAAACTCAAGCCAAACAGAAAGCAACCCAAAACTGTTTGCCTTCTTATAATAACAATGAAAAGTTAACCCAGCCATGACTTTCAAGATAATCTGTTAGAGTGAGGGCACTTCCTTCCTTTGCAAATTCTAAGTGCATGACGTCATGCAGTAGCTCTCTTTCAAGACAGTGCAGGTGCTTGATGACAACTTTATCACTGTATTTCCAAGACCCTGTAGCTAAAATATTGGAAGCTGTGGTACATAAAATCTGAGTAGCTGTGACTCAGCTGAAGAGTTTTCCTCCAGTCTGAAAATAAACATTGTGCAAAATAATCAGCCTTCAGCTGGGCAGAAACTGGAAAGTCTATGTTGGTCCAAACTCAAATTCAACTGGTAAATTATAAACAAACATTTCTGTATAGTCTGGGAACTCCCAGACCTTTCAGTCCATAACTTTTTTTTTTTATTATTATTATTAATTATAATTATTTTACATGTTTTAAAGTTCAAGAGGACTAAGAAAGGTCTGGGTGCTGTTAATAAACAAAACATGTTCTCTTCAATACAGGTCAGGGTGCTGTTAATAAACAAAACATGTTTTCATCAATACAGAAGTATAAAATCCTTTCTTCATTGCTTCATCTTCTCCATGTTATTTTGATCTGCAGTTGAGGACTGAATCTGTTCATCTAACCATGATTCCATGCTGCAGGTGCAGTAATAGCCAAAAAAGGTTATTGACTGTACAAACGTTATCTACATCCATTTCATCAATAAATGTGTCATGAGCCAATTTGATGCAGTTACATAGAGGTGCCCTTTCTACAATACCAGTAGATCACTTTAATGTGCAACTTTAACAGTAATACTTTAAAATACCTATGGGGAAAAAAAAAAACGAAACTTATTTTCAGCAAAAGGATGTTCTCCAAATATTCATTAAAGAGAAGACTGATAGTTTAACTTAAAACCCAACAAAACAATCTGGAAACCCAGTAGTAGAAAAATCTTTCATATGAATTAATGCGGAATCAGGACTTAAATCATGGATACAATGAAGCTTCCCCTGTAGCTATGGCCAAGCACTATTTTGCCTACCCCATATTAGGTGTTGCTGGAGTTAATAGTAGATTTTTTGTTTCCTATTGCAAAATGTTGGTTACTACTTTGATGACTATACATATGAAAATGTAAATAGAAACAGGCCTTTTATGTATCATTTGGTTTTATATGCTTATATCATTTTCAGTCTTTTCTTCTTATCTCTCAGTTAAATGCTGCATGTTGATTTATTCTATTATAGAAGATGAGGTCATAAAAGGGTTTTGACTCTTTTGAATTGAATTGAGGTATGAGAAGTGGGTAAATCTAAATGAAGTTGACGTTTGTAGTAGACCATGATGGCAGCTTTCTGACTGCTTCCTTTTATTTAGGGTTGGCTTATTTACTCAGGCTTATAAACTCATCAACATTATAAACACACACATAAATGTAATAAACTTCTCTGGAGCGTAATGGCTCAGCTTCCTTCAGTATATTTGAAGAATTGCAATTCCACGTATTTCTTTGTTCTTCTTCCTGTACTGATGCTGCATATAACCAGGGTATTTCAGCAGTGTGCTGTTTTTGCTTCTGAAGTAGTAGTGATGTGATTTACTGTGCTTTGAAGGAGTATGCATTCAACACTTTTCATGTGAGAATTGCTTAGAAGGATTGGAGGTTTCCAGCAACTCAGTGTTTGAATCAGCTGCCATGTGATACTTTCTGGAGCCTGAAAAGACAAAAGGCTCATCAGTTTTGAGGGGAAAATAGGCTGTGGAATTCATATCTATATTCACAAGAGGCTGACCAAATTACTACCTAGCCTTCACAAAGGCTGCTGGTCAAGCAACTACATTGCTGACCTCATCACAGTTTTTAATCTAAAGAATAGCAGTACATTGGACGGATGTAAGGAGTTATATCTTAACAGGAGGATACAGTAAGAGAGAAATTTTGGTCCCACAAACAGCCTGTTTGGGACAGCATGATGGGGAAGAAATAGAACATGGATTGGAAAGAAGGATCCAGCCCACAAGCATCTCATTGTTATTTCCTTTGCAGATCAAATTTTGATGCTTAAAACATAACTTGTAAGCTGATTGTAGTTTATTAGCCTAGTCAGTAGTTAGAATGATAGTTGTATAGACATAATTATCATCATTTTGGGTAAGGGTAGATATTTTGCAATTCTTGACATCTCTCAATATGTATGGAAATCATACCATAAATGAGTATATACCATCATTGTGAGTACCAAATCTGCATTCATCCAGCACTCGAGGAAGAGGTACACATGCACCTGCCCACAGAGCCAATCCTATTTTATCCTACCTAAGTCAGGTAGATGAAGCTGCACATACATCATCCTACATTTTCGTGCATATTGGTTGCAAAATGGAGGTTCCATGGAAAACAAGAAGAGAAATTAGGACTTCCTAAACACACTTTCAGAAGCACTGGAATTTAACAGCATTTAGATGAAAAATGGGTATTTAGTTTAAACTTTGATTTATGTCTTTATTAATCAGAGTCCAAACACCTGGTTCTCTTTCACCTGGTTTGCATTATTCCTATTGGATGGAATTAATTGAATTTATACTTCATAAAGGTAATTTGCAGTTGCATGTGGCCCTTTTAGGAGTTCTTTGAAGCATTTTTATGTTCCAGCAATCTCCATGCCATGAAATCTCCTTAGAGTTTTAGTCAGTTTTATGTGTCTTTTTGTTCCTCTCTAATGAAACTGTGAGAAAGCATCAAATCTCTAGAATATTTTTTCTAAAGGACATTATGCTATGGCAGTACTGTCAGTGCTATGTGAGAAAGTCCTATAAATACAAATTATGACAGCAACAGTTTGTTCTGCATAAAGATAGGAAATATAACATTTCTGTGCATGTTTTTGACTTAGCATAACTGCTAACTGAACTGAAACAGCTCTAGGGATTATCCTACATGAATTTCAGGAAAGGTGAAGTGGCCACTAAGCCACTGTCAGTCAGCTCTTACAAATATAATGGCAGTAGGAAAAGTGAAACTCTCATCACGTTTTGGAAAAATACTGGAAAATGAAATTAATTTGCTGAAACAGGCCAGAATGGCTGGACCACAAGAATGTCATGATGGCTCCCTCATGGGCATTCATGCTTCTGAATGGCTGCAGTTTCTATGGACTGTTAGGACATAATATAACTCTTGAAATAGGGCCCAAAAGCAATGTTTCTAGGGTTCGGGTCTTTTTTTTCAGTAATCATGTGAAAAATCCACATTAGGATTGCAGCTATGTAATTCCATGCTTCTGTCATAACCAATGATCTCAGCAGAGTGTTCATTCCCCTTTCCCACACTTGTGAATAAGCACAGAAGAGTTGGACCTGATTTCTCAGAACTACCTCATGCAATTCAAGATAATACATCTCTGCCTTTCACTTTGAAAAATAATGTTCTTTCAGAACCACATAATATTTTAGCAGCAGGACTCCACTTCGTAGCGGTTTAATAAGTGGAAATAAGGGATTTAGTGACTTGGTTTATAATATTGCAGGTAAATGCTACCTCCACTCACTCCATGAATATAATTTCTCATAGAAACTTTTAGATTACTTTAAATATTGTGGGCTTATAGAAACATTTTTAACATGTTTTCATCTTTGTTTTTGAATCTCCTAGTGGAATACATTTGTGAGTTATGTACCTTTATTTTTCTTATCCCAGTGCACATAAATTGTATAGATAAAATACATGAATTTGATTATGCTACAATATGTTATCCAACATAAAATCAAAGACCAGGACAGTTTAGACCTCAACATAAATAAATTCTTTTTTCAGGAAGCTATGAACGATATATGACATTGATTTCTTTAGCATAGGTAAGAATCTGTAGCCTAAGTTTCTTGAGCCAGTATTTCTCCAGTTTAAAATTGCAAGAGATAGAGATAAACCTGACCACATAGCAAATGAAATTTGGAAAGTAATACTTTCATTGGTATTTTTCTGCCATCTCTCTGCCTGTCTTAGCATTCTCCTTTTCCATTCACAAGGCTTACATAACTTCATATTTGTTTACCTTTGTTAACTTCAATTATAAAGTTTATAAATGGGCTTTAGTGTAAAATCAAAACAGAACTTCTCCTAATAATTTTGAAGTAAAAGGAAATCACCTTGACAGGGCCGTCTTAAAGCCCATGGTGTAAAGAAGTGAAAATGTGGAAAAAGTAATAACCCAGCCTAAACCCTCAGGAAACTACAGGACAGAAGCAGAATTCAGCTGCCATGGTGTCTTGTGGAAAATCTTTGAAATTTATGCTATTTGTGACTGCCCTGAAAAATTAAAGAAGGTAGTGATAATATATAATTTAGCTGTAAAATAAAACAGCTGCCACTGTTCCTCTGTGGACAGCGACCTTTCTCATGTGTGAAACATTGGCATTTCTTGATGAAAATGTTTGTGACTTCAGTTGAGCAGTAAGACTGTGGGTATGTTGGGTTGCTGATAGATAAGGCAGATGCCAAAGTAGTTAGAGATGAATCACACGAATGACTGGAAATCCAGCATGGTATCCAGTATACCAACTGCCATCTTCAATTTGGTCGTGATGAAGGAGGAAGGATTTCTTCAATAGTCAGAGTTAGCTAGCTACTGAGTAAGCTGCCGCTGATAGCAATTCTTTTAAAGAAAGAGGGTGTCAGAGAGATTGTATGTATGACCCTGGATTGTATATATGGGTTCATGATGGAAAGAAAAAGCCTCTATAGACTCATTAACATTTTGTGCTAAGATCCTAGGTCTGGCTTAAGTGAGGACTCTGAGGAAGAAGTGTTAATAGTTATGTGATACATTTCCACAATCATTACTGCTTAGACTCAGTCACAATGGGGAGCAGCATCAAGGTTGCTCGGACTTCTGTCCTGAGACTACAGTGCGAGAAATAAGAAGTGAAATTGTGCTCTGGCTGAGCCTCTAATGTTGTGCATACCTAAGAGAGAAGTAGCCAGGTGTAAGCAATTTGAAGAGTTCATGGCCATCTGAGACTGTGTATCAAGAGAAACTGGTTTTCATCATACTGTAATTATGAACTCTGAAGTCTTGAAAGAGCCATACGCAGATATATTATTATATCATTACACAGCCATACAGATACACATGCATACCTGTGTATGGTGTATACACACATGCACACAAAGGAAGGAAAGAGGGAAGAAAGGAAAAAATAAAAAGAAAACAGCCATCCTTTTGTTACCTGTTAGATGCCAGCAGGTGGATTCTGGATGATACTGGGAAGGATAGAGAAAGTAAAGCCAGCTCTGGCTCCAGACTGTGAAGTCCTGCTTGGAGTCATGAAGAATCTTTAATATAGGAGGAATCTCTTGATAATCCTCTTTGATCTCTGTGAATAATAGACATGAGTGAAATGGCGCTTATTTTGGAAGGCTAAATGTGTATCTGTCACTAACAGAGTGCTTATTTTTCTTTTCTTTTGGACAGGGCTAAGACTAAGACAAAAATAGGTCTTGCTGCATCTTTTTTGAAGATGACATATATTTAATTCAGTTCCTTGGTATGGCTGAAAACTGTGGAAGTCAACTTGTTCCTGACAGCCTATTCTTAATGCTAGAGTTCTCTGTTCTCTGTGATTTTACTGGCTAGAGGAGAAAACCCAAAGAGCCTTCAGAGTGTGGAACTTTAATTATTAGTATGAATCCATATTTAGAGGACTCCCATCAAGTGTGTAGACGTTCACTGTTTCAGTATGTATTTTTTGCAAAACTGTGAACCTTAGTTAATTTTAGAAAGTCTGTTGAACTAAAATAAATGTCCTTGCTTTAAAGTCAGATGACTCAGTTGAACCACAGGCCCCAGATCTTTTCAGGCCTGTGCTGGTTTGGAGGCTCTGACTTTTAAGATGACTGTTAATTGCTGAAATGGAAATCCGGTTTGCTTGCCTTCCCATTCCCCAACCCCCACCACACCCCCAAGTCCCTTCGAATGAAACATTTTTCAGCAGTAGGCTTTGAGTTTTTTCTGAAAGTCTATTTACGTATTACCCAAATGTTAATAGCTAGTGTTTTGGATCACATAGTCCAGGAATTCTGTTACATGTTTCTGAAGACTCCTGTCTTCTTTGCCCCATGTCTTGCATAACAACTGTATACTTCATTTCTACTCCATCCCCAGAAAGAAATTGATAAGATAGGGGTAGGCTTTTGTTTTACTCTCATTCATTGAAGAGGATTTTCTTGCAGGGGTGTGTGAGGAGGAAACAACAGGAGAAATGGGATTCAGAAAATTTTCTTCCATCCCCAAAGCCACTCATGCAATATTTGGATCCTTTATTCCTCCAAGTTGCCAGAAATCTAGCTTTGAATGATCATGGCCGGATTGTCAGAGCACATAATGACTATTTGTCCTGCCAGCTAGCATAGGAATTGAATGTTTTGTAAATCCTAAAATTATTCAGAGACTTTTTACTTGTTTTTTTCCGGATATGTGCTTAAAGAGTGGCAGAAGACAAAGTAAAGATTTCTAAGCCAATCCTATAAGAAGCTGAGGTGAAAATACCTTTTCTCTTCTGTCATTATTCTTATGAGGCAACCTCTGAAATGTAGAAAAATGATAATGAAATTGTCAGTTCCCAAAAGTTTTTGAGGTGGAAGAATCATTGCAATTTGAAAGGAAAAATAAAGACTCTCTCTAAAAGAGAGAGAGCACACATATGAGTCTGAATGAGTGCAGATTCCACCACATGTACAAAGTCTGTTCCAAAGCTTTGCTCACACTTGAATCTGGCTCTAATTCTCCTAGAAGCTTTTTCATTTGGATCCTACATTTGAAGCACTGGAACAGCCCCAGGGCCCCGAGTGAAAGAGCACCTTAGAATCCTGTCTCCGAAAAATACTAGGACTGAGAAAAGATTAATTACAAATATGACTTTAGAATTATAGAATCATAGAATAGTTAGGGTTAGAAAGGACCTTAAGATCATCTAGTTCCAACCCCCCCTGCCATGGGCAGGGATACCTCACACTAAACCATGTTAGCCAAGGCTCTGTCCAACCCAGCCTTGAACACCACCAGGGATGGAGCATTCACAGCTTCCTTGGGAATCTAGAAGAGAATGACTCCTACAGAAAATCATGCCACCAGATTGGAAGTCTTTGGAGGAAATCTCAACTTACCTATTCTGTTCCATAAAAATAATTCAGTATTTGTGGCTACATCACAAGGACAGAGTGGTGTCAGCTGAATTTTTAGCGACAATGTAGTTTGAGACACTGAATAGTATCTAGGGTTAGAGTAAGTCTATCTAGATCAAATTAAGAGAAGTTTCTGATTACTTTAGTAGAATGTTTTAAGAGAAAAGGTAATGCCAAATAGTAAAGCTTCAGAACACTGAGTTTAGTAGCAGTTTTGGAAAAAAATACTGGGGAGGGGTGTTTAGCCAGAGGTTTAACTGGGTTGACTGGCAGATGCATGGTATGTAATTATTTATTCACAATACAGTTGGAAACTTTTAGAGTCTGGATTGCACAGATGCAATAAAATGAATGGTGTGCATGGAATATATATATATTTGTGTTTTTCAGTTTAACATGATGTGCTTTTAGCATGTGGTGCAGTACAAACAAAATTATAGACTCCCCAAATGCAGCTATTTCATGATAAATGTTTTCAGTGATGCAGAATTTTTCAAAGACAGTTTACATAACATGTAATCATGCTCTTTGGTTGTAAGATTATTAAGTTTTCAAATTCAGAGAGCTGAATCCAAAGTCTTGTCTTTTTGTTTGGAGTTCTATTAAGGATAAAACTTCAGTTGCTAACCCAGATTTCACATACTAAAATCAGGACGTCACTTGCATTGCTCACTGAAGCACCTGGTGCAGATACTAGAACACAAACCCTAAACTTTATAGAGAGGTAACTCATTTTCTGTTTCTGATAAATTCCTACAGACTTGGTGAGTTCTATATTGGTTTTGTGTCATCAATTGTTTTCTGGATTCTGCACTGCATTCATTTTGAAGAATACTGCAGCCTATAAAAATTACAAACGCGCAAACAGCAACATCCTAGTTGACTGAGGTAGTGTAAACCACAAGGAAGTGAGTAATTTCACTTTCCCTAACATACAAGCACTTGTAATTTCTCTTTCACTTGTTGATGTTTGGGTGCACCTGTCTGTTGCTGTGTTTCACCATAGTAGCTTTAACTGAAATTGTATTTTGAATTTGCTGATAGCACTCATTGTAATTACTGCGTAATACTTAATTGGAATTCATGTAATTATTATTTTAAACTCCTTTACATATTCTAATTTGAATTTTTGATGTAGAAAACACATAGTCAGATCTTCTATCTGATTCCCTTTGGATAACAGAGGATGGAGCATACATTTTAATGTTTCAGGTTATTTGTATGCAACAGAATTTTACCAATCTAGACTCCTGAATATATGCTAGTACTTATATGTGCGAAGTTACTGTCAGTCCAGTGTAATATATTTTAACTTCTGAGCATTCAGGTTTTGCACAATAAAATGTTTTAGATTTGAGGTTCTTTAATGAAATAATGTATTTATAAAACACCTTGTATTACAAACTGGAACTACAACATACATTTCTATGCCTTTTTTACACCTACACTATTAATATCTACTTGTGCATATATGCTATTTTTTAGTATTTCTTCTTTACTTCAAATTAATAAGTATCTTTATACAAAACTTCAGAGCAGCCCTGCAGGGAAGGACTTGGGGTTGGTGGTCGGTGGAAAAATGAACATGAGCCGACAGTGTGCTCTTGCAGCCCAGAAAGCCAACCGCATCCTGGGCTGCATCAAAAGGAGCGTGACCAGCAGGTCAAGGGAGGTGATCCT
>JANRGW010000244.1:0-41146 GCA_024733675.1 Psilopsiagon aymara | reverse complement strand
AGCAATGCTTATCCCTTTTCAGTCTCATTCTTTGCTAATGAGGAGGGGCACAAGAAGCCAGGAGGAAGCAGAGACAGGATACCTGACCCAAACTAGCCAAAGGGGTATTCCATACCACAGCATGTCAGTATGTAAACTGGGGGCAGTCACCTGGAAGGCCCAGATTGCGGCTTGGATTGTTCTGGGTATCTGTCGGTGAGTGCTGAGCAATTGTATTGTGCAACTCTTGTGTTCATTGGTTTGTTGGGGTGGGTTTTTTTTTTTTTTTTTTTCAATTCTCTTTTTAGTTTCATATTCTCTCCCCTTGTTATTTCCTTTATCATTAATGTCATTATTAGTAGTAGCAGTTTATTATTATAATTAGTAGTAGTGTTAGTTATTGGATTTTATCTCAGCCCATGGGGTTTGCATTCTTTCAGTTCTCCTCCCTATCCTGCCAGGAACGCTGAGGGAAGAAGGGGGGGAAGGAGTGAGCAACTGCATGGTTCTGAGTTACCAGCTGGGATTAAACCACAACAGGTTTCAAGAGGCGTGGATCAACTTTCTACCTAGCTGTGGCCACTAGATGAGCCAGTAACAGCTAGTATGTTCTTATTCTTCTGCAAAAGAATTCAGGGAGGCTGGGGAGGTGTTTCTCTTTGAGTGGTTACAGGCCGTGTGTCCTGATACAATGTCTTCAGTGGCAGTAAGTATTATTCTGAGGCAGGGCCTGACGTATCCTGAGGATCTTATAGAGTAGCACCAAGCCTGTCCAATGTATAAAACAATGAGAAAGATGCAATTGAAACACAATAGCTTGGACAGCCTCACTTCATTCAGTCCATCTCCAAATGTTATAGAAAGGAGTGGTATAATGTTCTGTATTCTGTTACTGAAAGGCTAAGAATGTCTCATTAAAAAAATCTCAAAAATATTTTAATTAAGTTAAACTAAAATAAGAGCTGAATTATAGAAAGGACCCTGAAGAATCTTTAATATGAAAATGAGCTCATAACATCTTCTAAAATAAAAATTAATATAGGCAAGTAAATATTCCTTCAGTAAACAAAATTAAAATAGGATTATACACTTAGTTTTAGAGGTCTTGAACACTTAACTCTTCTTGAATCCTGTTTTCTTTCTGTCTCTCTCTGAAGTAGACCATGAATGAGCCAAGTTTTGATGTAGAACTGTCTTTAATGTCTCTTAGAAAACAGCGTCCTTATTGCTGAGAAGCTCACTGGTCCACTGCTCTTGATATATAGAAAATAATCCTTATGGAAGGCTACTTTTTTTTATCTAGTACAATGAGAGATAGTTTCTTTACTGCAGTGTGTGAATACAGTTTGTTAACCTTAATATAGGAAAAAATATGTTTTACTATACCCTTCTAGTACCTCGGAGTGGCAAGAAACCTGTTAATATCATCCATGAACTGTATCTGCCAGCAGTAGCGTAATGAAGAAGAAATCATACTTAGAAAATACTAAGTTACTATTTGGAGAAGGACAAGTTTGTAGTTCCTTTATTTATAATTTGGGAGACTTGGTGAGTACCTGTAGGTTGTCAGACACCAAATAATACGTGAGCTCTATCTGCACCACATTGCAGCTCATGACCTACTGTTTCAGTGACAGTAAGCCTGAGGCTGGATTTGTGTCATGTTTCTTCTCAACACCTAAGAGGATGCCTTACAGCTTGTGCTTCACATACTATTTAAGGGCCATTGTCGACATTTTCAAGTAAAGCATATGCACAGTGTGGATCTTGCTATATGTGCATGTACCTCTTGTGCTCTTGGATGTGGCTTTCACCCTGTCCAGCATGACATCCTGTGTTTCCTTGCTCTTTTTCTTCATCTTTGTTTCTGCTACTACTTCCTACACATTTGCTTATAAGAGCTAAGTTTTTCTTTCTTTTTTTTCGTTTTTGCTAACCTTGATGAATGGCCTATATCTCAATGCCAAAGCGCACCTTTCTTTTAACTGAAAATGATTGATAGAACAAGAATAACAATGGAATAGTGAATGTGTGCTGACAACCTCAACTTTCACTAGGGCTTCCCTCAAGGGATTGGCAGAACTGTTATTCTGTGCAGGAAATTAGATACCCTTGAATCTACTAAGGGATACCAAGTGGGACTTTGAAACTCCTACTATATAGTCTGAATACCTTTTAAGGAGCAAGCCCAGAGTGCTCTGTTGATTACTATCATGGAAGACACTTGGGGGCAAATATTCCTTTTTCTTTTGCACAAATGGCATAATTTTAACTTCAGTATTAAGAAACACAAGTTCATATATTTGTATTTGTTTTGGAAGTTAGGAAGATGAAAGACCATGTATATACTTTGTTCAAAACCATTCATTATTCCTGCATCTGCAGATACTTTATTGCTTGTGCTACATAATGCTACAGCATTTTAAGAATAATATTACTGTTCTTGCTCTGCTGTCATTTAAACATGCTGTTTTCCCTTAACGTGTTCCCCATCCCTTTTTATTATTAAAATGAATGTAACAATGACCTTTTTGAAAGAATGTTCAGTTAAATTAGTTACACTTTTAAATATAATGATTTTTTAAGGCCACATTTTTGAGTAGTAAGTTAAAGTAGTTTCACTAAGATCAGGGGACTTGTGCCAGATGACACCTATGGAAGATCTGAATGTAAATTTTTAAACATTCGTTTATTAAAAGTTTAAATTTAAAGGGAAAAAGTAATGAAGAAGTTACTCACATAGAGCATATGTCTAAGTGATATTGACAGGTTCCTAATTCATGAAGACTCACAACAGTTTTGCTCCTAGATCTGTAGATAGAAATGTGCTGGGTAAAGTTAATGGCTTTGAAAGTAATAGACCAGAGCCCAGCAACATCTTTGGAAATGCTGACTTCATAAGTCAACACTGAAATGTGAGCCTGTCTTCCTACTGAATAGCTTTTCAACTTCTTTCTATCATAGCCGTCCTTAATTACAATTGTTCAAAGAGTTGGGTCATAAAACTGCATTGTTTTTTTGTGCTAAAAAGAATTTCTGCACTCAGCAAGACTTCATCAGTTCTCATAACTTAGCAGTTGAGTCAGTAATCTTCTTTTCAGTATGGTGAATCACATATTGAGAATGCCATAAGCAATTATTTAATCGTTGTAACTCAGGATGAGTTCAGGTCCACAGTGTCCTAATTTAAAAGAGCTTCAGTGTATCATTGATTTCTTGATATGATGACAAAGTCCAACTTCATTCTGTATTACTTTGAAACCAGTAATGCTGATTGTCAAGCTACATAAACACTGAAGGGTACAGAAGGAGAAAAATGTTGTCTGTGCATGCAGTTTGTAGGGACAGAAAAGGAAGAGAAGAACCAAGAACTGAAAATTGAGGGAATAATTCAACTCATGGGGGAAAGCGAGGTGTATGATACTGACTTAAAAATGTTTGTTCAATCAGCCAGTCTAACTAAATTCTGAAGGAAGGTTTGTGGTTGATTTCTTAAGATAAAGCTTTGCAAAAAGTGCTGCATTGCTAGCATCAAGTATTGGATTCAGTGATCTATTTGGTTGTCAAAACATCAACATCACAAATTCATTGCATTGCCTTACGAGTGACCTCCTCTTAGCCCTGCTTTCTGTAGTTTAGGGTTTTATTCATTTGTCATGTTGCAATTCTATTTCTGGTTTAAATTTCCACTTCTGTTGAAGACATAAGTCCATGAAGTAGAGTAAAAAAGCCCATAGCCTCATTCATAACTGTCATGACCTTTAGCTCAAAAGTCATAACTCCAGAATTGCTGCAGTTAATAGTCTTTTCAGTAAGTCTGTGCAGTCTTTGGCTAAGAATTCATATGGTAATGTTGATTAGGAAATTGAAACGACTCATATGGAAAGAGAATTGGAAAACACAATTTTTTCCTCCTTCTCTAAGAGAAAAAAAGAAATCTCAACATTTGTCTTTTATTATGTCCTGGGTTCACAAGGTTATTTCCCTTATCATTATTATTATTGGTGGTAGCAGCCGAGGCTTGTGTTGTACCTTAGTTCCTGGACTGTTTTTATCTCAACCCGTGGGAGTTACATTCTTTCAATTCTTCTCCCCACCCCTCCAGGAGTCGGGGGAGGAAGGGGCAGGGATTGAGCGGGCAGCTGCATGGTTCTGGGTTGCCAGCTGGGCTTAAACCATGACATATTGTTATTAATTCAGGTGTCCTACTAGCATGCTTCTTGCTCCAATGCTTCTCTGTAGTTTTGTGCTTGACTGTATTTTTACAGTACTTGAAAGCAGTTATGTCATGGAATCTAGTGTCATGAGAGGATGCTGCCAACTTGTAGAAATCCCAGTCAATAAGATGATATAAGAAAATGAAATAAGACTGTCAAGCTAATCAGGTGAAATACTTTGTATTTTAAATATTTGTATTTCTGTAAAATATATTCTCCACATGAAGCTGCTGCTCACTTGGATACTCTGGTTCATTCATCACTAAAACCAGTTTCCTTAAAAAAAAAACAAAAAAAACAAAAAACAGCCAGTTGACAGTCTCTGTCCTGCTACCAATAATAAAAAATGAGATGATATGGCCTACATTTATGTATACTAAACAGCTGTGAGCAGTTGTTAAGGAGAGGCTATAAAAATCTCACTTTGCTTGTCTTTGCGTTTGCGGACTCTTTGTAATCAGGATACTAGTTCAAGCAGAACAGAACCTTACATCTTTGGAGTTAAATCTGCACCTGCCTGACTAGAAATCAAATTTTGTATATCTTCTGTAGGCTAGAATAAACTCCCAGCATTTCATCCTGGAGTATTTCAGAAGGTTGAGTGTCTGAGGGACTTAAAAAGAAAAAGTGTAAAACTAAATTAAGAGCTCATGTCCCCATGTTTTCTCAAAATCTTTCTCTTGGTATTTATAATTCTGTTTACACCCAAACCAGCTCCACTGTCGAAGGAATGACATCTGTCAAAGTAAGTGCCATCAATGTGGTGTGCCAGTAAATCCTTTATATCTTTGCATCTTTTCCCATGTATCAGGAATTGCTTTGACATGTTGAAACAAATGCCACCAAATCCGCTTTCACACGTTTTGGCTGTACTTAATTCTTAGTGCACTTCTGCTTCCTGCCTTTTCTATAATAATACATTAAATTCATCGTCACATCCAGAGTGTTAGGAGATTAACCAATTTCTATAAACTAATTTGAATGGAGTTGTTTGTACTGAATTCAAGATCTCTCAGTTGTGCATGTATTAACTACCTCCCCAATTACTTTAATTCCCTTGTGTAGTTGGACTTCTCACAGAGAATCATTAAAAACATCAACTGCTTTAGAATCGCCTGCTGTAGAAAGTAAGCTGCCCTTTCATAGGCTTGCTGTGTGCTGGGACTTGCTTCCTCCACAAAATAGTGTGGTGTAGCTGGTGTAGAGCTGTTTCACCTGTTTCCAGAGAATCAATTTGAGGATTTTGCTCCAGGCTCACCTTGTCCAATTCCTTAGCTCCACAGGACTATGGAGACTCTTATCTACTTTTTGCCCCAAGGATTCAGAAAGAGTTCCTTCCAGCTTCACACCAGGCTGGCCAACGTAGCAACCTTTCCAGCCGCCTCCTGCCAAAGATGCAAAAAGTCACTGTTACCCACAGATTCTGCCCTTTCACAGTTTCTTACAAAGCTCTAACAGAAAAAAAAACCAATCTCATTATTTTGTCGATGAGTACATAGTGTTCTAAACTGTAGTGACTCTTTGGTCAGAGTTCAGTGCTGCAAACTGTGCAGGGAATGTTTCTTGACTCGGATGAAGTTTTGGGAAACATGCTCTGTTTGCAATTTTGAAAAGTAGCAAGTGCTACAGAATGTTTTTTCTTCAGCTGACCCAAACCTGTGAAGAATAGACAAGACAGCCTGTGGCATGAAAAAACACTTTGCCTTTTCTTGATGAAACTGATAACACATTTAGAGGGATTTCTTGGTTATTATTTTCCCCTATATTTGATAACCCATTGATAATCTTGACCAATTCTTTCTTTTCAAGAAACTGGTAGAGAGTCACAAAATGCTGTTAGTGTTGTTAAATAGTATTGCTTTATATAAAATATTCATATGAATAACAGGCTAAATATCATTACAATTTTCTTTTAATATATATTCAAATGTTTAAGAAACACCTCTTTCCATTGTATTGTTCAAGTTGTTTGAATTACTGCAATGGCTCTATAAAATTATTTGAGCATTTAAATGCACATTAAGTTGAACTGGTTTCAAAAATCAATATATAAATGTACAAGATACCTGAAACATGTTTCTTGCAGCAAAGTTCTGAAGTGCTGGAATTGCTTTATAAGTAAGCATAAAAATCTAGACCATTTTTCTCTTTAGAAGCAAGAAGCAAAACTAGTTCCTCACAAAATACATATTTTTCAACCCAAGATGTTTGTGTTTATATGTGAATATATATAAAATTCACAGCCTGAAAATTTTTGCAGGTGTTGGGGACTAACCTTGGGAGACAGCTGAAGCCTCCACCAGCCACTTGCTTACTCTCCCACTCTGAAATGGGTGAGAGAATTGGAAGGGCAAAAGTGAGAAAAACTCATAGCCTGAGATAAAGTTTAATAGATGAAGAAAAGCAACCCAAGCAACATATTTCCCAATTCATACAGTGAACCTGGGCTGATGAAGAAATAACTTATTTCTGTTGGAAAAAATATCCCTGCTAAAAAAAAAAAACAAACCCAAAAAAACCCCAAATATTTTAACAATCAGTGCATTGTCATATTACTCCTATTTCCTTCACTTTCTCTCCATATATGCTTTTATGTATTCTTAAGCATAACTTTTTGCTCTCAGATAAATCTCTTTAACTCTAAAAAATAAACTTCAAAACCTGCCATAATAATAGTAACACTTTGAATTGAAAAACTGCATGACATGATCAGTTTGCAAATTGTCTGTTGCTCATCTCAGTGCTCATATGTTGGGTGGTTGATACTTTCACCAGTGACTGATACTTTAAACGTAGCAACCTTTCTCATACCAGTATATCTAAATGACTTGTGCTTGCTACTTTGCTCTTCAATCAAAGGGAGAAAACTACTGTAGTATGCATCATTAGTTCTAACTAATACCCTTATAGTTTAGATAAGCATTTGCGGATATTGAACCCCAAAATTCTTCTCTTAAATACAACTGCAGTTTGAAAGAGATGTCTCGGAAAAGCTCACAAGTTGGATTGTTCAGGTAAAAATGTATTTTGCCAGCCCTTGAAATTTTTTTAATTAATTATGTAAACAAACAATGTGGACATTGTTTTCACATTCTCCTAGAGACTTAAGATGCTATAGGTTTTTAATGCTTGACTTCACATGTTTTAGTTGCAGTTTTCAGTGGATGCACAGTGCTAGTTTAAGTATCCTTAAGCCAGTTGCTTAAATGTCAACAGCAAAGTGTGTGCATTAGCAGCCAGTTTTCAAACTCTTGGACTTGTCTACTGGTTCATCTCCATTTTAATCAAGTAAATAAGGCAATTTCTAGTTCTGTCAAAGAAATGGCAAATACTGTACTTCACTGTTCATGTCAGAGGCTACTTCAGTAAGTGTGAAGTCAGAGAAGTGATTAATGACTCATTAGAAATTAATCAGTTTCCCCAAAGAATTTGCAAGGATTCAACTGTGAAATTCCTGCTGTACTCCATGGGAGCTACAGAACTTAATCCCCATGACCTGCACTTTGTAAATCACCTTTTGGGCAAATAAGCAACTTAAACAGCTGGAGACATACTCTTTTACAAGGTATTGCATGGCATTACACCAATCCAGATAAAAATAATTCTTGAAACAAAAATGCTCTTGAGAGACTTAAACTGGAAACTCAAAATAAAATAATAATAAAAAAAAAAGCTACATTGGTAGTGACTGGCTTGGGGGAGAATTCATGTTCCGAATTATCCTGTTTTCAACTGGGATAGTTGTATTTTTCTTCCTAGTTGCTGTGTTTTGGCTTTAGTCTGGGAATAATGCTAATAAGACACCAGTGTTTTAGTCATTCCTGAGTAATTCTTACTGTGATCAAGGACTTTTCAGTCTTTCATGCTCTGCCAGTGAGGAGGGGGGCAAGAGGCCAGGAGGGAGCCAGGACGTGTGACCGAAGCTAGCCAGATGGGTATTCCATACCACAGCACATCATACTTGGGATATTAACTGGGGGGAGTTGGCTGGAAGGGGCTGGTCACTGCTCAGTGATGGACTGGGTGTCGCTCAATGGGTGCTGAGCAGTTATACTGTTCATCAGTTGGGTTTTCTGAGCTGTCATTTCTTCACTTCTTGTTTCTTATTATTGTTGGTGTTCTTTCTATTCTCAGTATACTTTAGTTACTGGACTGTTCTTATCTCAACCTGCGGGTTTTGCATTCTTTCAATTCTCCTTGCCATCCTGCCCAGGGAGGAAAAGTGGGGAGTGAGTGAATGACTGTATGGTACAGAGTTACTGGCTGGGTTTAAACCACGACACTCATGTTTTGGCACTCAGTGTGGGACTCGAAGGGCTGAGATAACTTAAGATCTGACCAGAGCTTGTTATTGAAAATATTGAAAATTTTATGGCATTACCCTGTCCTGGGTTCAGCTGTAGCAGTTATTTTTCTCCTTCTTAGTAGCTGGAGCAGTGCTGTGGTTTTGACTTTAGCCTGAGAACAATGCTGATAACACACCAGTGTTTTCAGTTCTTTCTATGTAATGTTTACTCCGATAAAGGACTTTTCAGTCTTTTGCTCTGACAGTGAGGAGAGGCACAAAAAGCTGGGTGGAAGCAGAGACAGGACACCTGATCCAAACTAGCCAAAGGGGTATTCCATACCACAGTACGTCTTGCAGAGTATATAATCTGGGGGCAGTTACCCAGAAAGCCCAGATTGCTGCTCAGGTCTGGCTGGGTATCAGTTGGCAGTTGGTGAGCAATTTTATTGTGCATCACTTGTTTATTGTTTTCTTTTCCTTTTCCCCTTTTAGTTTTATATTCTCTCCCCTTGTTATTTCCATTATCATTATTATTATTTGTGGTAGCAGTAGTAGTTTTTTATTATACCTTAGTTTCTGGACTGTTCTTAACCCTGGGATTCACATTCTTTTGATTCTCCTCCCCATCCCTCTGGGATCAGGGAGGAAAAAAGGGGGGAGTGAGCTAGTGGCTGCATGGTTTTGAGTTGCTGGCTGGGCTTAAACTATGACATATCCATGCCAAGTCTGAAAGAGGACGTTTAGTTGGGTTTTGTGGTGGTACCGCACATGCGCTCAGCCTATTCATTCCTTTTAGCAAATGGGTATGTTTTAGAAATATGTAATGAAAGTTTCCAGCAAACATAAAAAAAAAAAAAAAAAATCTTGATGGAGGACAGGTATGGTAGTAAAGGAATAATGTATCTTTGACCCCTAAGTATATACACAGCAGATATATATTTCTAAATTGCACATAAGTTTGGTATTTACTCAGCATATCCATTGACTGTGATTATGGCTACATGAGCGACCAGATGATTTTATTCTCCAAAAGTAGATGAATACTACATGATGTTGAAATTATTTATTTCATATAAGCAACCAAAGCAAGATCATTAACCTCTGTGCCCGACCATACTCTCTTCTCCATACACTGCTCTTTTAATCACACCACTTATCATTCATCATGTTTCATACCGTATTCAAGAACTTTGTCCTTGTCACAAGGTATATACACAGTTTCTAAATTCTGTCCTTTAAAACATGGAAAGTTGTAAGGAGAAAGAAAGCAAGAGTAGAATGCCTGCAACTTTCAATCATTACTTATATGGAACTGTGTTTAGATTTACTTGAGATGCTTACATGGTCCGTGACTCTTAAGGATATATGCTTTTGATTTTTTAAGGTGTTTACTTATTGCATGGATACAAACCAGCATTTAGCTAATCTTAAATCTGGTGTTCATTTAGCTGTTGTAAGACTGAACTGTAGATGCGCTGTTACAATTGACTCTATGCAAGTATTGCTCTATCAGAGGAGGAAAGGTTCTGTATTAAAAAAGCCTGCTGCCACCTTCAGCAATGAGAGACTTCTCATTGACTTTAATGGGCATTAATCAGGCCTGGTGCCACTGGTTGTTTATGTGCATATTTATCTTAAAGCAGTAAATGCTGGAAGCATTCATTAAGCTTAACAGTAAAAATGGCTGACCTCTCAGTATCTAGACTAGTCACATGCAAATAGTAAATTAAATCAAGCGTTAATCAAAACTGTAAAATAGCCTGCTTAATCCTTTCAGAAACAGCACACCTACAACCTTCCCCTAAAACCTTGTCAAACAAATGGGTTTTGAAGCGTATCTGGAAGGTCATCAAGTCCTGAGCTATTTCAGGAGCAAGTTCCAGATGGTCTCTAACATGCTGAATAATGTATGTTTATGTGGAAGCAGGGAGAGAGGGGCTCTAAGGAACTATTACCTCTCATATCTACTATGAGTAGACCACTGCATTTTGCATTCATATATGACAGAGTAGGTATTATAATTAAAGATGTTCTCAGGTCCTTTGTTTCAAGTGGCCAAAATAACTTGTTTTGAGAATCTTTACTGACAATATCAATTTCCAGTTTCACACAACAACACCACAAAACCTTGAGCTTTTCTTTGGGCTGTGTTTCTCTTGATTATGGGAGCACTAGTATTTTAATGGAATTTAGCTTGACATTCCATAAGCAGTAATTTTTTACAATTCTTAGAATGCTGTAAAGTGGAAATTCGAGCATTATTATACATAATTATATTGTATAATACAAATACATATGTTTAAAACTGTTATGCATGAATTTGCATGAAGATGTTGGCTGATGAGAAGCTCAGCATGACTGGGCAGTGTGTACTTGCAGCCCAGAAAGTCAACCATGTCCTGGGCTGCATGGCAAATTGTCATCAAGAGGTTGATGAAGGGGACTCCTTCCCTTTACTCTACTCCTGGGAGATCCTACTTGGTGTACTGTGTCTAGCTCTGAGGCCCCCAACATAAGAAGGACTTGGACCTGTTGGAGCAAGTCCAGAGGAGGCCACAAAGACACTATGAGGACTGGAACGCTTCTGCTATGGAGACAGGCTGAGAGAGCTGCGGGTTTTCCAGTCTGGAGAAGAGAAGGCTCCAGGGAGACCTTACAGTAGCTTCCAGTGCCTAAAGGAGCCTACAAGAAAGATGGAGAAGGGCTTTTTATGTGGATGTATAGGGATACAACAAGGGGGAATGGTTTTAAATTGAAAGAGAGGAGATTTAGTTTAGTTATAAGGAAGAAATTTTTTACTGTAAGGGTGGTGAGACACTGGCATAGGTTGCCCAGAAAACTGTGGCTGCCTCATCCCTGTAAGCGTTCATGGCCAAGTTGGATGGGGCTTGGAGCAACCTGATATAGTGGAAGGTGTCCCTGCCCATTTCAGGGGGCTTGGAACTGGATGATCTTTGAGGTTCCTTCCAACCCAAATTATTCTGATTGTTTGAATTTATTTTAAATGCGCAGGATAGAAAGACAGTAAATGGTCTTTGAGCATAATATGTGAAACTCCAGCTACCTCTGTGACTCAAACTACATCACCGCATTCAATGTGTTTTCTCTGAGGCTGCCTGTATTCTCACATTATGTGTAATAGTGACACGACATGAGGCAATTTTTTTACTTAGGTCAGAGGTGAAAATGGGATTTATTAGCCAGTGGTTGCTTTCACCATTAGAGGTCTTAGTCCTAATATTACATTTTGACCAAGCCTGTGATGAAAGATGAAGGGCATTAAGAGCATTTTGGTGCCTTCATTTCTGCTTGCAGGAAGATACAGATGACACTGTATTGATATCAATTATGGAATAAAAAAGAAATCAAACTAAATACAATAATGTTTAGCAATAGTAATGATGTTAATTATGTCACAAAATGGAAAACTTATTTTCCCATTACCATCTTTTGAGTTTCCTTATGGCTGGAGCTCTAAATCCATGACACTGGTGAAATGCTGTTTATGTGTAAAGAGACCAAGGATATAGGAGAAATTGCACAAGGATAAATCAGTGCATCATTTTTGTCCTAAGGTAATAATACTGCAAATTACTTTCATTCTGATGGTTTTCAGAATAACTATTTGAAGTGAATTGCTGGCCTTGGACAAATTCTTGGAGGAGAGAGTGACGTAAATGTCTCAAAAGAAATCATTGTTAGAGGCGCTGGTAGTGGCAGTGCTCAGGGTTGACAAACAAGTTGACATAAAGGCTACCATTCAATTACTGACACAAAGAAATCTCTAAAACAGGACTGAAGGCATGGCCTATGGCACCTGAAGTTTGAATAGTAGAGCAATGATAAAAAATAGACAGTATCAGTGATGCAGTAAGAGAAAAATGTGATTTCTGATGGTCATTGTGAGCCTCTTCAGTGGACCAATACAAAATTTAAATTTCTTATACAACCAATGTTCAGTAATTGTTTTTTTTTATAATATTTTGTACATAACTAAAAAGCATGTTTCCAGTCTGAGACTGTGGCTACTAACTCAAGATACTTAAGGTTTCTGAACTCTCCATTCGAGTGTCTTCTGCAGGTCTGTCTGCTGTTCGTGAGCTCTAAAGTGCATTGGTATGGTTCAGCTAATCAACTTATGCAAAAACATGAGCCCATTTAAAACAGTAAATTATTTCCTGGGAAGTTTGGATCTCTAAGGTTTTTTTATAAAATCTCATCCAGAAGACCATAGAAAACTGAAATAAAAATTGTTACCATACAGCTGCTAGCACTACAGCATACGGTAATTCTCAGGCTTGATCTTTGGCTAGACAGTGTTTTGAGATGCTCTTTGAGGTGACTGATGAAAATTAAGTGTGAGAACTCTGCAAGAACATGTCCTTCAAAGAGAAATCTAATGGAAGAAATTATGAGTTTCCCACTGATGCGTAGCTACAGGTATTCTTAGGGGAATGTATATGAGTGAATGAGACCTACAGATGTTAATTACATTATGGTGACAATTAAGGGGCATTTGAATTTGAAAGTAGATAAAGAAGTATGGGCAGATAAGTCTTTAATGATCATATACACTTTGAATTCTCAAAAGAAGTAGAATAATACAAGGAATTCTAGAGTCTTGGAGGAGAAATTTAGGTCATAGGCTCTATCTTTTCTGTGTGACAAAATCTGGTGATTTCCTTCCTCTGGGGATTGTTCCACCTGACAGAGTCAAGCTTCTGTTTTATATATTGATTCATTTGTTCCAAATATTCAGTTCTAAATACATAATGTATGTTATGTAATATGTAATAAACAATATGCAATAAGACTATTCATGCAAATATGTTTTCTTTATGATTCTGCAAGGTTGGTATGATTTTCAGTTAGTCAAGACAATCTCAGCTTTTTAAATAGCTGAGCTTCCTAAGGCCTCACCTTCTCCATGAGAAGTAAGATTCTGTTGGGCCAACCTGGTTTCTTGCAGTGTCAAAGGAGTATGGAACTCCATGTTTCCTAATATATGAAGTTGTGCTCTGCCTCTATGTAGGCCAGTGTTACTTCATCCTCCCCTACTGCAGTGGTTCTGATATAGGTACCTGTTATTTGAAAGTTATTCCAAACTTTTAAGTGCTCCCTGTTTCTAAAAGAATTCTGCAGAATAAGAGGAGGAACTAATGATATTATTATGCACGAAAATTTTCATTTAAAAGGCAGTAACGAAGAAACAACCACATCATTAATTTTAGCCTTTTGATTATTCCTGTCCAAACCCACATGATAAAATGAGATGTTAGTTAACTGAAAGGAACTCAGAGGAACTTTACAGAAGTATATCTGTCTTCAGGTGATTTTCTTACAGCTTCCTGCCTTTGTGAAGGCTCTGCCTCATGGTTTAAGTTTCTACTGTTGTTTTTAACGACTAAATGCTTATATATGAGAAATGAAATGATAAATTTAGGAAAAGAAGCTGTATTTGATAGTTTTTTGGTTTTGTTTTTTTGTTGGGTTTTGTTTTGTTTTTCATATGGTGAAGTTTCATATTTTTCTATTCTCCAGCTTAATTTCCAGTAAACAGATGTTTTCTTCTTCTTAGGTGCATCAGCAGACACCTTAGATCTTACTGTCTAAATCCTTTATGTGTTTCTAATTGTTTGGCATATTTATATACTTTCCTGTCCAGAAAAGCTTATCTGTGACTTACAAGGAACTAAAACAAATGGAACTATTTCACATGTAAAAATATATCAAAGTTTAACAGTCATTTTTTTAAAAAAAAAGCTTAGGAAGTTGTTGTAAAAAATACTAAGGTGAACAATGGGGATTCAAGTCTACCTAAGGTTATAGATGATCTGGCTTTGTTTGAACCCCATTGGAGTTTTGCTGTTAAATTTGGCAACATCAAACTTCAATATATGTTTTTCAGTTGAAAACCTTTAAAAGCTGCACTGCATTTGATTTATTTCAAATTTCCTAACATAGCACAACTTGGGGTGGGGAATGTGGTTCCTGTACATTTAAAATGTTGTAAACAGTTGAACAAGGGATCTTTTTTAAAAATAAAAGCAAACTCAAAGATTCATTTTATGTCAGCTTCCACTTGCAAGACTACTCCCTGACACTGCACAAGAGAATTGTGATGGATTAACTGAGTGCATAACAGATATTGTTTTAGTGCATTAGCCCTGATTTCCTGTTCAAAGTGATTGATTGAGCCTCAGTCAAGACAGTGTCCACAGCTAATATTAAGCAAACTTACCCAGACACAATCAATCACTCTTATCAAAGGATCACCACATTCGGAGCAAAAAAATGCTAAAGCACTAACTCCTTTGCACTGTGTTCACCCAGGTTTAATTATTTTTCTGAAACCCACAGAAGATAGATTTCTTCTGCAAAACTATTGTTCACTTCTGTGTATTTCTTCAGGCTGGTTAGCCATAATGTGTTGAGGAATAATTTACTTATATTACGATATTTGATTTTTTAAAAATTGAATGTTTCAAAAAAGACATGGTGAAGGTGTCATAAGCTCATTTGAATGTTTATAAAATAAACTGACAATGAGAAAGGTCACTTGTATATAAAACTGACATTGGTGGCTTCAGCCATCATTGATTACTGCTAGTCACAGTAGTTTTTTGCTGAGGACTGAATTTCTAAATAACTAATAATTTGACAAGTATTTAAGCATCTATACATATTACCTAGGTGCAGTCAAAAGATCCTATATATACACCAGGCAAATGTGATTTTATCACTTCAAGCATATAGGAGATTCTCTTTCTCTTTATTAGTGATGTAACTGAGCTTTGTGATGCTCAGCGTTGCAGCAGGCTGTTGTTAAGAAAAATGTTATTAGTGGTTACTTCTTTGGATGGGTCTCTGCAAACCCTAACAACTGAGGCAGCAACAGGGTTTTGGAGCTCTGTCTTGGATGATGGAGTTCAGACTTTCAGCACACTTAGCATCCTATTTAATCACCAGAAGAAAAAAACTTTTTCAACATAGGTAGGAATGAAAGGACCTGCCAAACTAGTCTAAGTCAGAGAATGAAGACTAATGATCCTACACTTTTAGAAATAAATGAAGTAGCAAATTTTCATGACTAAAGGCTGGGTTTTTCTTAAAAGCTAAGAAACCACATGCTTATGAGGTGGGCAGATGCCAGCCTAATGAAGTTTAACCATGCCAAGTGCAAGGTCTTACACCTGGGTCGGAGCAGTCCCAGGCACAGCAACAGGTTGGGCAGAGAAGAGATTCAGAGTAGCCCTACAGAGAAGGACTTGGGGGTGTTGGACAATGAGAAAAGGGACATGAGCTGGCTTCAGTGTGCATTCACAGCCCAGAAAGCCAACCGTATCCTGGACTGCATTAAAAGAAGCATGACCAGCAGGTTGAGGGTGGTGATCCTGCCGCTCTACTCTGCTCTTGTGAGACCACCTTTGGAGTATTGTGTGCAGCTCTGCTGTCCACAAGGATGATTAGGAGACTGGAGCACCTCCCATATGCAGATAGGCTGAGAAAGTTGGGTCTTTTCAGCCTGGAGAAGGCTGCGTGGAGACCTCATAGCAGCCTTCCAGTGTCTGAAGGGAGCCTATAGGGATACTGGGGACGGACTTGTCATTTGAGACTGTAGTGATAAGAGCAGGGGTAATTGGCCAAAATTTAAACCGTCAAAGTTTAGGTTGGATATGAGGAAGCAATTCTTTTCTGTGCAGGTGGTGAGGCACTGGAATGGGTTGCCCAGGGAAGCTGTGAAAGCTCCATCCCTGGCTGTGTTCAAGGCTGGGTTGGACATAGCCTTGGGTGGTACAGTTTAGAGTGAGGTGTCCCTGGCCATGGCAGGATGTTTGGAACTAGATGATCTTAAGGTCCTTTCCAACCCTAACTATTCTATGATTCTAAGGTAAATAACTTACAAAAAATAGCAGAAGAATGGAAAATCAGGATTTAGGAAGTTAGTAGTTAACTACAGGATAAACTCTGGAATTAGAATTGCTCTGTGAGGCAAGATTTCCCTACCGTGGAGCAGTGCAAGCTTATGAACTTTTGCCACTGGCTTGGGAGCTATAAAATGCTGATATCCTGCATGTTTCCCTGAAGGAATTCCCCATGAAACTCTGCATCGTCTTCATGGCCACTAAGTACTGTCAGCCCACTAGAAAACAATCCTCAGTTTTACATCAGTACCATCATATCCCTTTTTAAGATCCCTGTGGGTAGCTCAAGACGCTACTATGAACTGTGTTTCAGCTTTCCCATTTTTGTTTTTAAAATAAGCTATAATAATACTACCTTGAAACTAACCTCTGCTTTCCTGGTAAAGGGATTCTTCCAGTCCTGATTGTATTCTAGCTGGAAATAAGAATTTGCCCCGCTGCTATGACTCAAGATTTAATCCATGCACATTGACGCAGTTTTCAGTTGCCTTCCACCTGAGTAACTCACTAGAGTATCTGTCTGCAGTCTAACATTCCACCAACCTCTGATAATCCTGATTAGGTGGATTTTTATAGCATAAGCATAGAAAAATAACTTCACACAAGAGCACAAATGCTTGTCATGTTTATATCCAAGACACCATCTGCAACAAATTTTAATTGTTTCAGAGCATGCAGTGGGAATGTCTTCAAATGAATTTAAATTGTAAGCTTGGTCAACTAAGATGATTTTAATTGTTCATTGGCAGCCATTCAACCCAATTTTTACACCCTGATTGTAGTGCATAGCTGCTTTGGTATGTGCATATTAATAATAATTAGATATATTCATCCAAAAAAAAGCATTATCTGAAAGTATGTGACACCATGTATCAGTTTTAAAAAATCTACAGTCACAGAAAATACTTCTATATTCTACATTATAAGATCCACCTACTAAACAAATAGTTTCTCTTTCCTGGGTTTTAATTTTCTTCCGTCACTTACAAAATGGAAGAGGAATGATGGAGGGTAACAGCCACAGTGAATGAACTGCAGTGCTCCCCTCCTGCCTCCCTCTTCTACCTCCTCTGCATGGGCATGCTACAGCTTTCCCCAGACCAGTGGACAGCTGCTCATAGAAGGATGTATGGTGTCTCCTTCCCCATTTCTCTCTCAGAGAAGCTCTTTTCTTTTCTGTTAGTGGTAGGAGAGTTGATACAGGAGGAAACGGGAGCAGTAGAAAGTGTCTGCACACATAGTATATTTCACTGGTCATCTCTGGACATTTTTGCTTTCTATCATGTAAGTCCTAGAGAGACAAACTTGAAGAGTTTACAACAAAAGTGCATTTTTTTGACAGATTGTCCAATTTCAATTCATCATAATGATATAGGCCTTTTATCTCTAGGCCACTTTGTTTTGCACTACCTTTTTTTTACAGTAAATCTGATGAAGGTCTTTTGGTGTATGAAGTATACGTGAAAGCTCTTTCTGCTTTTTCTTATGTCTTATTGTTTGAAAAATTCAAGTTAGCAATGGAAGTTGCTATGTTCACTACTGATTCAGTTACAGCAACATGTAGTACACAATTTATGTGATCAAGAGTTTTCTTATTAACCTCATTGAGGTCTTTGAAGTTTCTCATTGATTTTTCCCCTCTGTTATATGCTATCCATGTGTATGGGGGTTATGTGGCAATATTGGGGGGGTGGGGGGGTGGAGGGGGCTGTAGGGATTGCTGCTGTGAGAAGAGATCAGGAGCTGCGACCCTGAAAGCAGAGCCAGTTTACATGGCTTTAAAATGAGCCCACGGTGCACAAGGCTGAGCCCATCAGCAATACTGGTGGCACCTCTGTGATAATATATTTAAGAAAGGGTGAAAAGTGCTACATAAATTGTTCACGTGTAGTGATTTATCTGTTTCTGTTTGTATAACCTGTAACCTGAGATTGTGCACATTATACTGTGTATGCAGATTATCAGCAGTTGTTTCTGTGCCATAGCTTCTTAAAAATAGGCAAACACTGAGTTACACCCACAGTAGAAAAGAACAGACTTCGGAGTAATCATCATGTAATTCCTGAAAGTACATGTAACTGTGCTGGTTGCACTTGGGGTTCTGCAAAATGTTTCAGCTTGCTTAAGGGTTAAGTAGGGCTTGATTTTTTTTACACAGTGTATAGTTCTCTTGGATCAAATCATTCCATAGCAAGTCATTTAAGTAGTACGTTTCCTAAATACTCCACGAGGGTTTCTTAAAGCATTTTTAATTAAGATATTTTATAAATATAAAGAAATATACTCTACTAACTTTCTTTACTTAATAGACTAAACCAAGATAAACCATTGGAGACTGTGTAGTCTTTCAAGGAAATGTCCTCATCAGCTAGAGATTAAATTAGATCATCTTGATAACCTGGTTTGGTGAACCAAATTGCTTTATTTGATAGTGCCTCCCCTGGAGCTTTGAGTTAAAAATAGTGAAATAGTAAAATAAAATCTCCAAAAGGAATTTTGCATCTCAGCCTACGTTTTTCCTTTGTACAAAATGATGTTTCATTTTATAATTGAAATAAAGTATGTCTTTGAACTTTCAACAGCTGAAGCTATTAAGTAATAGTATTGCATTTTAAGTTCAGTCCATGCATTTTTAATTCTGTTTATGTCTTGAGAGCTTGCCACTAGTGGAATAAAACTAATCAAGTATCTAAAAGAAGAATTAAAACTTAGGTCCTAATTCACTATTGTCCCATGACTCCTTTGTGTTTGCTTGAATAAGTACAAAGGACAAATAAAGTAAATGCAAGGACACTCTGGGGGATCCTTTTATTGTATAGGTCAGGTCAAGTTCTTCCAGGCCTATCTGAGAGCCCCTTAAGGTAAGAAAGCTGTGCTCCACAGTGGCTAACGATAGAAAGAAGTGTATTAACTCAGTGCCAGGGTGCAGTAGAAGAAAGAATGGCTGAAATAAGTGGTTTCACAGAGACTCTGTGTTCATGATATTAAAGAGAAAATTGCTCATGAAGGTCAGTTGTGTTCAAGTTAGCCTGCTTTAAAGCTAATAGTGGTGACTTATCTTGCTTTCACAAGATAGTGAATTAAAAAAAGCCAAAAACATCGTAGATGGGAGGAGATGATGTATCAGGGTACGGGAGAAAATCTTAGGCATGTGCCTGTTAAGAACTCTTGTGAGCAGAAACATGAGCAGGGTTGACTCCAGCCAGCAGCTAAAGCTCCACATGGCCATTTGCTTCCTTACCACCAGTGTGGAATGGGGGAGAGAAACAGAGGGCGAAAGTGAGAAAAATGTCATGATTTGAGGTAAAGACAGTTTAATAAGTGAAGTAGCACACAAACAAATCAAAATAAGAAATTCATTCACTTCCCATCAGCAGGCAGATTTTTTGCTATTTCCCTACTCGTAACACTTACCTGGGACAACAAATGCCATGACTCTGAACTTCCTCACTTCTTTTCTCATTCTTCCAGCTTTTACTGCTGAGCATGATATCAAAAGGTCTGGAATATCCCTTGAGTCAGCTGGGGTCAGCTGAAGGGGCAAACCCCTGCCCAGGTAGTGAGGAGTGAGGAAAAAGTGTGAGATACAGCCCCATGAGCATGTGAGAGCAAGAAGGGGGCAGGAGATGCTGTATGTGCCAGGGCACCCTGGGAGGCATGGTGGAGAAGAGGAAAATTGTGAGGGGGGAGGAGTGGCAGAGAAGAGCTGCCATGGGCTGACCATAGCCCCCATTGCCCATCGCTCTTCAATCTGGGGAAGAGGAAGTAGAGGATTTGGGCATGAAGGACTGATGCTGAGCCATGGGAGTTAGGGTAGAAAAGGTGAGGTGGGGGAAGATGTTTTACCTTTTGACTTGTTTCTCACCATCCAAGGTGTTCTTTAATTGCCAATAAGTTAAATGAATTTTTCTGAAGTCCGTTTTGCCCATGACAGTAATTGGTTTTAATCTTGACCTCTGAACTTTTCCATTTTATCTTCTTCCTTTGAGGGGGAGGGAGAGAGTGGCTGGGTGGGCATCAGACAGCCAGAAAAGGTCTGCCCATGACATCCTGGAACTGAAGATACGTTCTTCTTGTGCCACTACATGTATATATGCGTACATTTGTTCTCATTTTTCTTTCACTTCTGACCTTGCTATGCAATTTTTATTTTTGTTTCTTTAAAGTCAGAAGACTATAATACAATCTTAAGTTACAATCAGAGCTCAGCTTTGTTTAGGAGAAAAATTTTCAGCTAAAATTTTGTAGGCTTTTTAATATGCAGTTATTTTCTTTGTTATTAATGGGCTCATAATTCTGTCAAAGCCTGAAAAACAGATGTGATATAATATTCTCCTTTTTAAAGGATGTAGCTTTTCTGAGTACAGGAGGAAGACTGAGTGATGAATGCTACAACTCACAAATTTAGTAAGATCTACTGTATTTTTCATCCTTAAGGACTGTTCTGCATCCTTAGAATTAAAGTCTGCATCTTTGAGAATCTCTATGTATTGTGTTGATCATCTTGCATTTATGAAGGCAGCATTTTTCCCATTACTGGCTAATTTGAAGAGGTTCCTTTTCCTAGAAGTGATTAATTTTTTTCTTTTCTTGTCAGAGAGTCCTGTTAGGTAGGCTTGATTCTAAAGCTAATTTGTACCATTTAAGGATAGGAGGACAGTATATGTGATCACTATACGAAAGAGATGGTTAAGTGCTTTAGAGCAAGGCTGTATCTTGGGATCAGTCCTCTGAGGAGAATCTAAACTGTAATGCTATTTAATACCAGGCGATGCACTATATTTCAGTGAATGTCCGTCTTAGAAATATAGTGAGTATTTTTCTCTTGTATTTTTGCTTTCACTTGTCTGTATGTTATATTTTTATCATTGATTGGGGAAAGCATAGGAGATGGTGAATTACTTTAAACTTTTTCATAAAGACTTTGATATGCTGGTTTTATTTCCTCTATCTTCCCAGGCATCCTTTAGCACTCTGGAGGCTTTATTTCTGTTGTTTGTTTGTTTGTTTGTCTGTTTGTTTATTCATTCCTTCGTGCTGGTCCTCTATGAGCAGAAGGATGGAAACACTTCTTTAGCTGTTTCTACACACGTGCCACACACTTCTTGGGTCCTAGTTACTCCAGTCTCTCTCCCTTCCTCAGTTCTTGATGTTCTGACATTCAAATGAGTCATCGCACGCATTATTTTTTTTTTTGGTTGTTAGATTGATTTCATATGAAATTAATTTCAAATGTCTTTTTCTGAATATACTTGTCTACCTTCAATTTGCCTGACATATTGAACAGAATTTGATTAGACGTGTTTATAAAATGACTTATCTCCAGGCCTGCAATTCAGCTGAATGTGTGAAATGACTGAGGAATTTGTGGCTTGCAAGCTTGAATTGCTGGAACATACTGAGTCACCAAATATATTCTTCTTTGTAGATGCAAAGCAAGTGCACCTTTGGTATTTAATTGCAACGTGCAGCAGAGCTGGGTAGTGTGTGATGTTAATGTCAGCTGAGCCTACAGTGTGATATCTAGCCAGCCTTGGTTTATCTACCAGGCTAGGTCTGGGTTCAAATCCCTGAGTAATAACTGTCTTTGAAACTAGGGTGGTAAGGTGTGAAATTCCATGCACAAAATACAAAATATTTGCTGCACTTTTCTATTTCAGGTTTTGTTCCTTGATCTGATATTTTTCTAGAACAGGCTCCCTCAGCCTGGTTATAAAAACTTGATTTCTTTATATAGGGCTATATTAGTATATTCTCTTTGCTGTTTAATTATGAGTGACTATTCTAACTGCTGGCTTATGCTTCTTTGCAGTATTACTTTGAAAGCCAGTTGTGATTGTGTGCTTAAAAGCAGAATTATCAGTATTTTCACAAGCATTTCTGGTCCGTTTTGATAACAGAAAATAAATAAAAATAATTTAGTACTATGAAAAGTGGTATGTATTATGATAATGGCCATGACCACATGCCTGATAGGAGCAGATGAATATTGTAGTGATTTTCTTCACTGTCAGAGTGGGAATGTAGTTCTGTCGCTATATTTTCATTTCACTCTGTCAGCTAGCAATGATACACTACTTCTAGATGAAAATAGGCAGCAAAACATTTATTCCACTTTTAATCAGCCAATTCATACGTAATTTTAGAACTCTACAACCAGAGAAGGTAGTATTCCAAACCCAGTAATAATCCTAAAATGGTGCGAGTATGATTAGAAGATTCTTTAGTTCATTCCTGTAAAAGCAAATTAGAGTTACAGAGGTGTTATTTTTTCCATATATTTATTGTATAGTATAGTCACATATAAATATTCTAAGATTATGTTCTATGCTTTACTACTACCATATGGGAGTGTTACTAGCAAGTCAGTATAGAACGTTCAGTCTATTTACTGTTATCTTTTAAGGATTTGTGCTGGTGCTGACTTTGAGAAATGCATCATTAAAGCACCTTATCCGTAAAACATACTGTTAACGCAACATTTCTGATGATGTACTACTGTGATACATCATCAGCACCAGGCTCCTGGCTGCTTCATTCCCCAGGGCATAATATTTCAAAAGAAAAATTAAAAAGGAAGAATATTGCAAAATGTGGTGCTAACATTGAAAAGTTAACATACTGAATATGCTGTAATATCTCCTGTGTTGACTTGGATCCTCAGTCTCCCCTTGTAGTGACAGTATATTGTCAGAAAAATCATATAAGTATGATGAAAGAATTATGTCATCAATTATCTTTCCTGCTTTAGGACACAATCTCACTGGTGTTTGTAAATATTTGCTTGATCTTGCACATGCTTTCTTAAATTGTGAATATGATTCCAACATAAATTCTGTGTAAACACAGCCCAAATTTGCAAAGCCGAGGCACAGGTTTTCTAGCCCTGGCCTTTCTTTAAACAGAGCTTGAAACCAGTCCCAGGATAGGGGCCATAAAATCAATCCAGAGTACTTGGAAATGAGATAATAGTCCATTAATCTCATCAATATAAGCATCAAATTTTCTGCTGCACTTCATGCCTATACATTTGCAATTAATTTGTCAGTGGAAGTGGGACAGAAGCCATAAGATTAGTGTAGGAGCAACTTCCTCACGCTTCCACTGCAGGCTGGTTTCAAATTCTTTAATTTTTTTTTCCTCCCTCTGTGAAAAAAATGTAACTCATTTGTGGCACGACGCCAGCCAAAACTTGTTACTGGTTCCAGATTAAACAAGATCTAGTGGCAAGCTTATAATATATGACTCATAAATCAGTGTTGGAAGTTGAAGTGTCAAGTATTAGAGAAAGCAATACTGCAATATGCATGGCATCATTCAAGGTATGGCCTGCTACTGCTCAGACTGCTTGGGAACTACCATGAATATATGCTATGTTTTCAATATGCTTGTGCCCTTGCTTCCCTCTAATCCCTATATATAGAAACCACTAGATAATACTCAGAAACTTTTCCTTAAAAAAGGAGCAAGTTTTCCTTTGAGAAGTTCCATTTCTTAGCATGCAGCTAAACAGACTGCTCGTTCCCTCACCCAGTCTCCCAGTATTAGGCTCTTGCTCTCCAAACAACCCAGTTTGCCTGGGCTGGCTACCGAGACAAACCAAAGCATCTATAGATAACATGAATTTTATTAGTTGTCATTTCTAGGAACTGACAAAAGTGAGTTCAGACTTTTAGAAAAAAAAAAAAACTTTATGTTTCTCTTTCCTCTGGAGGCTTCCCCTCCCTTCAGGAACTTTTTTATATGTAACATAAATGAAAAGGCAGTTGTCTTCTCAGAAACAGAGTTCGCATGGCTGGGCTTGCTCCACTCTCCTGAAGTGAGTGAGGGTACTTCTATGCTCCTCATTTTCTTATTCTGTCATTCATTTCAGTTCCACTTTCCCACAGTAGAAACATTATCATGGAATCATGGCATGAAGGTGGACGCAAAGAAGAATAGCTTCAATTGTTGTGAAGATCTGTAACGCAATCTGGCAGCCTTGATTCACCAAAATCAATGACAAAATTTCTGTGTCAGCCTTGCAAGACAAGTATTATAAGTGGTACAGGCCTCATTCTACTGATCTAAGCAGCAGAAGATAATGAGAAGTGAGTACCAGAAGGATATTTGCTAGTGTGACTCTTTCATTTTTGATGAACAATCTCTTATTTTCCTCAAATGCATTCGTTACTTTAAAATCTGATCTGAATAATTCTGTTTAATCATGCTTGCCATCTACACTGAACACTAGAAAATCACTGTCTTCAGTATTGAGAAACCTCACAATTGTAGTTAGCTTTGCCTGTATTCAGAGGTAATGGGTTAACTGAAACTTCTTTAAATTGTTTTTTGGTTTGTTCTGAGTTTTGTTATTAATATATAATTACTATGTATTACATTATATTAATATAAAATATTTTTATTTGAAAGGTAGAATGAGAAGTCCAAATTTCAGAACCTATAAAAGGCATTATCTTGTTGTTTGAAAATGATATAAAAGGAATTCTGTGTAGCTTGTAATGGCAAGTTCTTCTTTGATACTGATCATTTCTGTTCATTTTTTCACCAATAAAATGGAAGATACACTGTCTTCCAATTGAAGAACTAAATGTAGGTACTAAAATGGTTGGTACTTCAGATTCACTTAGGACAGCTGATGATATAGATAATGCTTCAAAGTTTTCTCTTGGAATTCCACTATTTTGATTATTTGATTTTCAGTCTCGACTAAATATTACAGCATTTTTTCTACAGCAGCATCTGTTTGCCACAGATACCATATCTAAGTGATGAAACAACTTGGAAATTTTACTAAAGATTTTTCCTTCTAAGGAAATTTGGAAGTATTGCATACTGATGTTGAGAATGTGTCATACTGCGTGTAAGACAAACATAGAGATGTGCAGCTAAACTGCCATGGAACTATTAGGGAAGGAATACAATGACATACATTTCTCTAGAACACAAAACAGTTGCTGGATAAATCCTTTCGTAAAATTTCTGGAAGTGTCGAATAGGACAGAGGTTAACTGAAACAAAAAATTACTTTTGTTTTGTTACTAAGGGTGAAGCAATTGTAGTGTCATCAAAATAGGCTGTGATCATGATGTCCTCGTCCTTCTCTCTATAAACCACTTTTTTTGATAGTATGCTATTAAAACTGTAGAGGTGCTTTGGTTTTATTGTACATGTTACCTAACTGAGAATGCAGTAAATGGGAAAGCTATAATTTAAAGTATCATTTGATTCTTCTCTCAAAAAGAGATGATGATCCTAAATTTAACTGTAGGTTGTACCCAGTTTCTACAGCCTGCATGTGCCAATTTGAGAGTTTTCTGCAAAAGGCTCTGTCATATAAATTTGTATTTCCATATCTAGTGATTTCGGAATGGGAAACAATTTTGATTTTGTCTGTGTTGTGGTTTAAGCTCAGCCATAAATCAGCCACACAGTTTGTTATCTCCCCCTCTTTCCTCCCCCAGCTCCCAGAGGGGTGGGAAGGAGAATTGAACGAGTGTAACTCCCATGGGTTGAGATAAGAACAGTCCAGTAGGTAAGGTATAACACAAATCACTGCTGTTACCACCAATAATAATAACAACAAGGAAAACAACAAGGGAAGAGAATACAACTGCTCACCACCCACTGACTGATACCCAGCCTGACCTAGCAGTGAAATAATCCTTCCAGGTCCCTGCCTCCAGTTTTTACATCCTGGACATGATGTGCTGTGGTATGGAATACCTCTTTGGCTAGTTTGAGTCAGGTGTCCTGTCTCTGCTTCCTCCTGGCTTCCCCTCCTCCCTGGCACAGCATGAGACTCAGAAAGTCCTTGATCAGACTAAACATTTGAGCAGCAGCTAAAAATATCAGTGTTATCAGTGCTGTTCCCAGCCCGAAAGTCAAAAGCACAGCACTGCACCAGCTACTAAGAATGAGAAAAAATAACTGTTACTGCTGAACCCAGGACAGTATCCACCCTTTATTCAATACCATTCACTTCAAGCTCAGATCCCACATTTCCAATATATCATATGTTATGTTATATCATATATCCAATATGATATATATGATATATATATCATATGATATATTTCCAATATATCATATGATATGTTATATTATATATACACATATATATACATCTACAGAGAGGAGAGAGAGAGATCATTCCTTAGTGCATGTATCAATCCCTATAAAGCTGCTGAGTCCATCTGGTACATGATGTCGGGCTCCATCTCTTGTAACAGTCTTTCAGAGCAGGAGAGGCTTTGTGAAGTGTTCACACTCATGAATAACCTGGGCAGTAGTGTCGATTGCTAAGTCCATCCCTCAATCATGAGTCCAACTGTATGTTGCACCTCTGCCCTGAAGGCCTGAAGTGTCATGGGCCCACCAGGCTCAAAACAATTCACCCTCCCCTTCAGCAGTTTCTGCAGCTTGTTGTTGGGGACTCCATACAGCTGCCCTCCATCTCTGATGCTTCCAAAGAGCTGGAGGGGACCAGTGGACTAGATACTAGCCCATACTGTCCCACACACCTTGCCACTCATGACTGTCCAGCCTTGGGGAAAATCTCTAGGTCCTTCTACATCGTCATCTAACCCTGGACTCTGAAAGTCCTTGGTCAGACTAAACATTTTAGCAGTAACTAAAAACATTGGTGTTATCAGCGCTGTTCCCAAGCCAAAAGTCAAAAACACAGGACTGCATCAGCTACTAAGGAGAAAAATGACTGCTACTGCTGAACCCAGGACAGTCTGCTTTACATGATTCTTACCTGATGAATTATTAAAAGCAGCATGAAGCTTTAGGTGGAAGCAGTAGTGTCTGTTTATTCCTATAGCTTTTTCAAAATTGTATGTGGCTCTGCTGTAAGACAGAAGATGTTATAGTGAATTCCATATAATACAGAAGTGTGCAATATCAGACCTGTAACTGTAGTCACTTCTCATTGTCATGGTTAATTTTTCTCCAAACACTTGTCATAGGTTCACATAATTTTTGCCTTAAATAAAAACACAGCAGTTGCATGTGTATGTGCTATTCTTACCCAGAACAATAAAATTATGTGTGTCTGTAGTCACTGGGTAAATTCTGAGACTGCCTCTGGATCAGAAGTGCTTGCGTCACAGGCAAATATTCCATGATGGCACATAATTTCGGGCTTAACTTGTTCTTCATATCGTTCCCTTTATGGCAGAGGAGTGAGCGGGTAAGCAGTGTGTGCTGAAGCTCTCTTAGTTTGCCGTGGAAACCCAACTGAGGTGACTCTTTTGTCATTGATTATTGGGGAGGTTTTCTTCAGCTGAATGCCTTCTGCCTGGTCACCATAAATTAGTTTTATATCACTAGCTCTAAGAACCAAAATGCACTGATAACCTTTAAATGAAGGTTTATATGACCTGAGACAAGATATAGCCTTATTTTTCTGCTCTATTACTTTCAAAGAATAGTCTTTCTCTTATTAATATGCTGTAGTGAAATAATAGTAAATTTCTTTAAAATTTATAGTGGCTTTGTTCATTACATCTCATGAAAGAAACCTTACTGGAGATGTAAACTATTTATGAGCAGATGTATGCATATGCATTTTAATAACGTGATAAGGTGATCTTTTAATTTTATTTTGGAATGGGTTACAGTTTGATGGTTTTCAGAACTCTTCTGGCTTGGTTTTTCTACAGCTGTATAAATAAGATAGGAATTCTCTGACAGTATGATGAAGTTATAAAAGTACAAACTGGCTATGAGGCCACAGCCATGGGTGTAAGCAACTGGGTCTGCCCTGGCAGGTACAACAGGCAGAATCTGACTAGAGGCAAATTTCATGAAGCAAAAAAGGTGATGAATAACATTCAGGAGTGAACATTTCTGTTATAATTGGGCATTTTTCATATGATCTTCAGATAAAGATTAACATTTGAAACAAGTTTAATAGCTGTTTTTAATACTTGCGTCTAGTATCGCCAATTTCCAAAGGAGCAACTCACAGCTTTCTAAATAAAAGCTTTTAAGAAAGTAAATACGCAAATTCAGTTTTACAGATAATTGCACGTCTGATTTAGAACAGCAAATCCCTCTTTTGCATCACTGTCTTAAGTCTCTGAGTTTTATTTGTTGTTCATTTGACACATTAAAGGTGATTTTCAATCAGCTGCTACAGAAAGGCTAAGAAAAGAACTCAGACTGGTTCCAGTTGGCTACAATGGCCCCGCTGCAAGACAGAGCTGAGCCTGTCAGTCAAGCTGGTGGTGCCTTGAAAAGAGCCAAGTTTAGCTTGCTGAAGTCCTCAAAGCCATTAGAGAACAGATTGCATGTGTTCCTTGGATAAATCTTCCTTAAAACTTTGTAAGGCAGACTGTGTGCTTCTTCAGCTCCAGGATTGTTACATAGGCTTACTAACCCACCTCAGAGATGGTTTTGTGATACTTCTGAGCCTTGTTTGGTAGAGTTTCTGAAAACAAAGTTCACTTTACAGTAGTGTTAATCATGAGGTCAATGAGGTTTAAATAATTTTACAATGTAGAAATTATAAATATCTAATAAGATAAAAAATGAGTTAACATTTTGTTTGCATTAAGGTTTCTTATTTGTTTATTGTAGTAAAGTCCAGTCTTCTACTAGTGTGATCCTTTTGTTCAAAACCTTGGAACAGTTTGATCAAAAATGGAATACAAAGGAGAGCTGGGAGTGGGCTACTAGAGTACGATGTCTTGATGTATGGCCTTTCACATCCTGTTTCAAAAACTTTTCATCACCTCATTATTTTCTGACACTTTACAGAAGGTGAAGAATGCTCAATGAAAATACATAAATCATGAGGCCTCCTCAAAACCTCTGTCCCCTTTGCTACTCAGGAATGGTAAAATGGTGGAGAGATTTCACTCTTGGCACTTAAATCATAAGAGGTTGTCCGGTGGAAAGAAAGATGTAAAATACTGTAGAATACAAGGAATGCAAGCTACTGTGATGAAATGAGGAAACATGCAGATAAAAGGAGAGCGGGAAGAAATGGAGCATGAGGACAGGAATTTTATATTTAAGGTACTAGAAATGAAAAGTCAAGAAAAAAGTAAGAGGGAGAGATTTTGCCAGTGTTGTGTAAGAATCATGTCTTGCTGGAGGATTTGCATAGATTTTTAATTCTAATAGATAAAGTTTGTTATGAAATTAATTTTGTTAGTATGCAGTCAATGTATCTTTCAAACACAGACTTAGTATCCTGGCTGAGTACAGAATTAGGACAGAATATTCTTTAAAACACGACTAATTTTAGAGAGTAAGCCATGGTCAGTTCAACTGTTCATGGTTCTAGCCAATGGAAAGGTGAAGAGGGCACTGTGTGATATGGTTTTGCGGCAGTTGTACTTGTGCAACAGAAATAAACAGCAGATATGCACAAAAGTATATTGTTTGTCCATAGTGAGTGACATCAAACATTCAACATGGTGGGTTTTCTATAAAGAATGACTTTTCTGCTTTCATTTCAACTAGTCTGTGTAATTTACTGCTTCCTAACAGGTTTCACTGCTGTATTGGATTTACATGGCCAGGTTGTACTAGCTGAGGGGCTTTATGGTGGCATCTGTGGGAAGAAGTCATCAGAAAAGCTTTTGGGGTCCGATTTGCTCTTTCCCATTCACTCTACCTAAATATTTTTAGCAAGCTAAGGTTTAAAAAAAGTTTATATAAAACATGGATACACTGCCTTGGACTTTTTATGTTTTATATGCAACCATTTTGGGACACAGGGAGATATCTGCGTAAGGCATAGACCACTAAGTGATCAGGCCTTATACTACTTGTCTTCACAGGTGTGACAAGAGGCTTGAGAATATGGCTGTGAAATTCTCTGATACTGATCTCCTGCATATGTTGGAAGCAGTAATAACAGTTCATAGGTGAAGGAGGTCTTCCAGTTTTTCTGTGTGTTAACATGGGAATTTGAACATAGCTACTTATGTGACAGTACTAACTGGGCTGATTATGAGCAATTCAGGTAAATTCTCACCAAAAATGTGTATTTTCACATCCCAAATAATTTCTATGCGTTTTTTTATTGCTTTCTACCTAATTAAATTGATGGTTCTATTGCTGAGCTTAAAATGAAGCTGACACAAACTCCCTAAATGCTGCAGAAAGCAATGGTCCTTGCAAAAGGTCTTTGTTTTGTTGCCTCACAGTTCAGCCATGTTACAGCTGGTTTTTTAATGTAACTAAATGTTCACACCATCATGTTCTCGTATTTACCCGATGCCACTAAATGAAGGCTTCTTATTACTATTGCAGAAGAATAATATTGTACAAAGAAGGAAAGAGAAATTGTGTTCCACATATCTCTCACCAGTTACAAAAAAAGTATTATCTACCCATCAAGTTTTAGTTTTTATTTGAATAGTGCTGAGGCATTTTAACAGTGTTTGGTGTAAGAATACAATATAAGCCCTAATGTTATATGCTTCAGAATCTTTTATCTAGGAATCCTTACATATGGATAATAGTTGACCGCTTTTCATGCCTGGGAAACTTGAAAGTGGCGACATGCTTCTTTTTCAAGAAAGCCTTCTTTTTAAAGATAAGTTCATTCTTTTTTTGTGACACATACTCATAAAAAGCATTATCTTACTCTGCAATAAGTCTGCAATCAAAAAAAAAAAAAAAGGCACGGATTGATTGGAGAACCATTAGAAATATTTTATGGGGATTAATGTTAATGGAGAAACAAATTATGTATCAAATGAGGTTAATAACAAATCGGTAGTGGCCTCTTACAGTTGGTCAGAAACCTTACAGTCTGCTAAAGATGAATCAAGTAACTTTTTCTATGAAATCTATAGCATTTCAAGTGTTTTAGGGTCCTAACTCTCATTTGGACAAGGATCAAACCCCTTGGAAGCCTAACTCCTACTGCCATGTCAGCTTTAAAAAACTTGTTTCTTCAAGGAGTAAATTGTAATCTAAAGGAGTTTTCTGAAGTAGTGGGTGCCTAGTTGAACTATAATGGAAATTAATGTTATGCATAGTCCTGGTTAGCCTATTACAACCTGTCTTGTTCTCAGTGTAAAGTTACCATAGGTTCATTAACACTTTAACTCATAATTAAGTTTATGTAGTAGACTGGAAAAGAGGGTATTAGTTTTTTATTGACTCTATTATATAAAAACATAAATGCTTAAATCCTTAAAATATTTAAACAGCTCTGCAATTAACATGTGGCCTTTATTTGCATAAAGGCAATTCTCAAAGGTAATTTGTAAAAGTGTATTAAGCACCTTTTTTTTAATCTGTGTCTTGGTGTGGCATTTTCTGAATTCATTGGCTGCCTGTAAATACGTGTTAGAAAATCTCTGACGTATCAAAGTCCTGAAATGTGTAATGTTGCTGCAGTATGACTATCATCACTGGAAGCAGGCTATTTCAACACATTTCTTACCAAAAAATCCCTGGTTTATTGACAGGTGCAGCTGAAATAGCCACAGCTATATTATATGTCTGATATCTTATGCTTGCGCTCACTCTTTTTGTAAGCGCAAGTGTTTGAAGGAGTTTGTTTGTTAATTTGAACACCTGGCACAGTGACAATTCTCAGATTGCTTCCCAACTTGTGGGCATCTGGACAGCCTGCAGGCTACCTGTGGGCTGAATTTTCACTTGCTCTAGAAAGAGCAGTAGAAGAGTAAGTCAGTTGTAATTTTTAGTTTCTAAAAATAAGAATGTAGTGTAGTGAATGGTGGAAAATGGAGAACACTGGACACAGTTTTCCAGTGGTGTTCTGTGCAGGTGTGAGCTAGTCCAGAAGTACAATTCCTACATCTGTTTCGATTAAGGTCCCAAGGTGATGATGTAGCCAACCTTGGAAGCAAAAACTACGTGCCTACTTTCAATCGCTTTCTCAGAAAAATTCTTCTGACAGATTAGAGCATAAGCAAAGTATTTAAATTTGCATAAAATCTTATGAAAATCTGACTTATTTAAAACTCTAGTCTCTTAGAAGTATAGAAAAAAAAAACCACCTTAGTGACTATGCATGTACTCTTAATTTTTAATACAGATCTCATCTGAGCATTAGTGGCTATCAGAATCTCTTCATCTCAGTGCTGGAAGGAGCTGTCCTTCACAACATCATAGGCTCAAAGTCATTAGAACCAAAATGCTGCAGATAAGTGGCTCAAGTGTTATGCTGGGAATCACTTCAAGAGTGCTGTTTACTGCCTGCCAAGAGAAAGGTGGGGATCAATCTCCATGTCTTCTCTCTCATGCGTATTAAAAAATGCTTAAGGTTCCACACATTATCACATTTCATTAAATATCCCATTAATCTCTCCCATAATACAAGAAACATGAAAAACCTAAAATAAATAGTGGCATGTCTCCCTGCCCCCCTCTGTGCTTTCTTTCAAGTAAGTGTGCCTCTGAAGTACTCCCATCTAACAACAGAAGGTGGAAATTACTCAGTTAAGGAGAAGCTTGCTTTTTTTTTTTAACAGTTACGTAGCCAGAGGTCCCTGGTGAGAAGGTTTTCCTAATCATTTTCCAGCAAAGAACAGAAAAACCTCAAAGGCAGTATTTCCGGAGGAGTACATTATTAGGAAAAATTGATATTTGAGGAGCTTTATTTTATTAAATATGTGCAGGAACTCCAACTTTTACCTAAAGCTTAGTGAAAGGTTAGAAAATTAGCTCATATGTGCTGTTTATGGAGTTAGGAGGATGAAGGAGTCTTTGCGTTTCACAATTTCTTGTTTCTGACAAGTTCCAGGGTTCAGTGAATTATTTATGTGGCCACTTATCCTATAAAGATGGAACTGAGGGTACAGACTGAGTTCACAAATGCTACCAGAAAGCCTTCAGGTGATAAGATGAAAATGGATCATGGTTGCTGCAGATCTCAGACTTGAATTTGTGGCTTGAAAATGAAGGGTTGTGTGTCTTACATTTTTCATCTCTTGCTTCTGATTTTTTTTGCAGTTTATGAACAATTCATGAACTTCTATTTATCTTCAGCAATTGCCTTATGAATCAAGGATTTAACTGGAATAAGATAATCCAAGAAACAGTAAATTTCAATTCATTTTTATGAATCTAATATATATTCCGCATACAAGAGCAGAGCTGTGAATACATTAGTGATAAAAATACTAGAAAGAAATTACCTTTTTCTATAACTCTAGTTTAATTCCTAAAGACGTGTAGGCAGCAATTGTGGCAGATCTGACTTTTTTGCAGCTCTTGGATTTTCTGTGACTCTCTACCCATAAAAGTGAGTCAATACACTTCTGCAGGTTTTGTCCTTTGTTATTTCCTATTTATAATGGGCTACTTTTCAGCATGATTTTCTGTTTAATGCAATATGGATCCAGAGCTAAATGTTTTGGAAAAATTCATTATTTCCAGGGGATTTCTTTCTCTTTCTCTTGGCAAAACAATAGCTTCTCTGTATTTGTTGCTGATAAAACTGTTTTAAATGTGATGTTAGGTAAGTGGTTGTCAGCTATATTAGTCTGCACTCCAGGATTTGACGACTTCAATTTGTGTAGTAATGCTAAACCTGTAGTTAGACTGAGAGATAGATGATAAAGTTAAAACCCAGTAACTCAGGAACTACAAGGGCTAGCTAGAAATTCCTGGGTTTGAGCATTGAGAATCAAGTAGTTTTCATGAAAGTTTTTGCAAATTCTGCCTCTGAACAGGAGTGTTTCAGTTAATACTTCAAATAAGAATTTAAGTTTTGTATATATGTAAATGGAAATTTCCGTCAATAAATTCCCCAGCTGTAAAATAAAAAATTAGAGGTTATGATGAAAATGTTAGCACATTCTGAAGATGTCATAGGTGCCAATTTGTTCAGACAGCTTTAGAAAAAGAAAACTGCATAGTCTGCAAGTACGGAAAAAGTGCTTCCAAACCTGTACAAATGATTCTATATTTAAAAGTTTATTAATTACGGCATAATCAGAAGAAGTTACACTTGAAGAAACTATTAAAAAAATGTCTGTGCTTCAATCATGCTGGATCATGCTGTGGCAATGCAGGAATTACAGACAACATATAACAGCACCAAATATACCCTGAATCTCTATTACAAATGCATAACTACACTCTCCAGTCCAGATACTTACCCCATGAATTATTAATTACCCAAGTGTTGAGAAGATAAGGGTAGCTTCTAGTCTGTACAGGTGTCCACATTTATGTCAAGAACTACAAAGCCTTTTTGTAGCGTCTGCAGTATTTGCTTTGCTTAAAAAAGAAGAGCGTGCTCCTTGGACCAATAGCTCCATGGCATGGTCCACGGGCCAGCATAGAATTCCTCAGTAGCCTGCCTGTGTGTTTACAGCTAAATGATCTAGTAGCTGTTTCACAAAGAAAGGCAAAGTCATTGTTTTCATTTTAAAGGGAAGAAGAGTATTTGAGAGCTGACGAGAAAGGGGAAGTGGCTTGTGGCTCTTTAAGTAGCAGGGCATGCCTCCTCCTTTGCCAGTGTCCCACAGTTGAAGAAAAAATTCTTATGTTATTGCTTTCAACAATTCTTTTCAACACTTCTATAGCCTAAATATAAGTGGCTGAATGTAAATTAGAAAAGAAAGCACAGAACCTGATAACCAATCCATCCACACAGGATAACAGACAACATGCAAACCTGTAATTTTCCTACAGGAAAGGTCAGTTAAACCAGCTTGACCTTTTTTCCACATGTAAAGCAATAACCTATCAGCCCTATCTGAACAGTCTTCAATCCCAAGGCACTCTCAAAATAACTTGGATATAAAGCACACAGGTAAAAATCAGTGATGAGCTGGGCCATGGAATTGTTTCTTCTAGATGTTTCTTCAGGAGAAATTTTATATATGCTTTAAGTCAAAATCAGGGGAGATGGAAATGGTATTTCAGAATAACAACTCCCTGGAGAAATGCAATAGATTAACATTTTATCACTGACAAGTAAGTTGGAAACTCCCTAATTTATAGATATTTAGATATACGACAAGCAGTTGCTGTTATTAGGGCATTAAAAGTTGAAGTATTATCTTTCTACTTAAAGAATCTACTAAATAACTATACATTCTTAATTGATATTAAATCTATGTGCAATTATAGTTACTGATATTCTTTGAGGGACTGAAATCTGAAACATGAATGTAAAAATAACTTAAAAGTTTGTTTCAAATATCCCAGAATTATTTTCCTAAGTAGAACTATATGAACAATAGCAACATAACAGCACTGGCTTAATGCCACCTTCTGACAACAAGACAAAAGCATTAAACTGTTAAGACTCCAGTATTTGATGCACAGCAAATAATTCTTGCTCTACAAAGCACAAGGAAATGACACATTCAATCTAACTGAAACTCCAGAGCTATCATCACTGTCCTTATTCAACTCCGTTCAACACATCATCCAGCAAACAGTAAGTGCTCAAGATGCTGTGAATTGTCAAGAACGAAGGAGCACTCTTAAGAACTCTGAGGTTAAACATCACTACCACCACAAGAATGGTTTGTGCACAGAATGTGACATCTTTTTTTTTTCATATTTTGTGTATGAAAGCTGTTTTTTCTCCATTTCCTGTCAAGATTTCTCTTTTACCATGAATTTTGAGAATCGAGATGCTGTCTTTCTCCAAATCCTGCAAGGCTGCACTTCCTGATGGCATCTGAAGAGTTAACTACCAACAGACTGTTACCAAAATATATACTAACCACAATTACTTTGAAGATGAGTCATGAAGTGTTTATGGCACTGAAATTTGTAATACACCAGCAACCAACACTAATAGATTTACTGTACTTGAAGCTTGCATATTTCACTGGGAATGGCTTCTGTGTTCACTTACCACTGATAATGAAATGAGCAGCTCTTCAAATGAAGGAATAGATTTGCAGCAGTTGTAGATATGTTGTAGGTGTTCTTTGCTGCAAAGGTATTATGAATTTTTAAAGCATTGAATATGTATGTACTATTTATTCCATTCTTACAAATGCTTGGAATCTGTCTGTTTTGAAAACTTCAAAACTTTCTTTTTCCACTTTCTCTTGATTTTTTTTTTTTTGTTCCAGCATCTGCAGTATTTACTTAGTCTGCTGTTCATAACAATTATTTTGTCTGATCGTACTTCCAGTTAATCTCCCTCATATTTTTTTTCTTTAGATCTATTTTTCGTAGATCTATTTTCTTTATTGTCTTTTTTCTTTTCCTAAGAAGCAAGGAAACCTTTTTTCTTCTACTGCAGTAATCATCACTTACCTGTTTGCCACTTATAATTTCAGGATTGAACAACAAGTTAGTTCTAAAGGCAAGTCACTGGGCACTGCACCTGACAATGTTCCATTGTACATGTGTGCCTGTTAGGTTTCAGATGTTGCCTATGAGCTGTTCTCTGTCTGAAAAACAGTTTAGGTAGAGTTGGGTGACTGTTAACATGAGCTCTGTTGTGAATAACGCTTCACCTAACTAGCAGGCAGTCTGCTATAAGCTGCCTAACCCTGTGTTTCACAAGTTACACAGGAGAAAAGGGTGATCATGTTTCAATAGAAAAAAGATAATCTTCTTACCTCCTGGTGCTGATTAGAGGATGGGAAGCAAATCGCAGACTTTCTGCTGCCAGTGATCCTTCCACATATTTCTACGTACAACATTTAGTCCTGCAGCATTAGCAGTTGCCTTAACAGCTCAGATTTCATTAAGAGCATTCATAAGAAGAATATATGGTCTGGGTAGCTGAAAGCAAGGGTGCTAGTTGTCAGTTTTGAAAAAATGTGTGGGAGAAGAGTCAGTCAGAGTTATGAGTGCATGTCCACAATGAGTTCAAAGACCTCAACAGGCTGACAGCAGACAAAACAGATAGCCTAGATGGAAGCTGGAGGAACCTTAATCACTACAGCCTCTGAAGATAAAGATGGTACATGAAAGAAGAGGAAGGAAGATGAAAATATTTCAGTAAAGCTGAGGAACCTTCTGACCATTGAATATTTTCCTCTTCAAGTATTATTTTGTAGTCCAACAACTTAAAAGTAGTTTATTGGGTTGAGTAAGCTTTACACATCTGTGCTGATGCTTACCTTTGTGGTCTGCTTCTCACTTCCTGCTCCCTTTGGTCTTCAGGATGTGTCTGCTTCACCTTGCACACCACAAGCTCTCAGATCTGCAATATGAGTCTTGTGCTCCAAAATATTTCATCTATTCCAGAACCCATCAGCCAGGAAAATTGCAACAGCTTACTTTTTTTTGCTGACCAGCTGCTTTCTTGCAGAAGGTTCAAACTCTCTTGTTTTTCATGAGGATCTAGGTGTTTCCTGATTGGAATAATTGCACAACATTTTTATTTCCAATTCAATCTGGGGAAAAAAAAAATGAAATAAACTCTGAAAACATTTTACTTGGAAGGGAAAATGTTTCAAAAAAACCTTGAAATAGTTTGGTTTTTTTTTTTCAGAAAAAGAAATTTGTTAGAATATTTTAAGAATTAATCTCTGAATGGAATTTGATCAAAATACCTTGTTTCAACTGAGCCTTTCATTGCTTGCCCTTTATTTTGTTCTCTTGCTGTTGATAATTTCCTTTAAATTGGAAAACGTCTCCTTCGGAAGCCAACTTGTTCAAGTACATGGTTAGACAATTCTATTAAATTTGTCTGTTTTCTCTGTAAACATTTCCTATAGAAATTACAGTGAATTGTGTCTTCATGTGGTTATGACTTCGGGGTAGAATCACCATTGTTTTTTATTGAATGCTTCAAATGTAGTGAATATTACAAATATGGATGAATAGGAAAATACCTCTCTGAAGACAGTTGCTGTCTAAGAGATAGGCAGGTACATTTGGATACATCATGTTTAGGAAAGGAAATAATTAATGCCTGGAGGACTGGAACAGGAAATAGTATTTGGTTGCTGTTCTTTGCACTGCCAATGCCCCATGTAGGAATATGATGCAATTTCTGCTGGCTTCTGTTTCTCTGCCCATAATTTATCAGTCATGCCTTGTAACCAACAGTAATTTCTTCTTATAGCCACTGACTAAACCAAAACTTTAACCTCAGCTGGGAGCCTATATATAAGAACTATGGCAATCTTTTGGACATGGATTTTTTTTTAAGCAAGATATGACTTGCAGTTGAAAGCTCTTTCATGTGAAGGGAACAAAGGGAAACTGGTTATGAAAAATAACCCAAGGGAACCTTTTTGACAGTATTTATACAAGAGGAGAATCTGTAGATATTGAGGTCCAAAAGACAAGCTTTCTTCTAGTCATTTCATACATACTCATGTCTGTAATCAAGGACAGATGAAACTAGCAACGTGGACATGATTCAGTTCTAGTTCTGTGAGTAGTTCTTAATACTCCACTGAGCATTCACTACCCAACAGGAATGCTCAAATGCTTGAAACTAACATTTTGTTGATTTCAGTTTGTGAGATTTCTGTGTTCTTTAATGCAGGATTTTGGTACAGCTCATACATTTGTGTAAGCTTCACCTGTTTATTATTTTAGCATCTTAAAATAGCTTTTAAGTCTTCATTCTTGAGACTGCCAGCTGGCTAGAAAAATACTGCCAGCGCTGTACAAACAGCTGAGTGAATATTGAAAGGCTAAATGTCAGATTCAAAAGAAATTGAGATGCCTAAAAATTGGAGAAGACACTAGACAACCCTTTCTTGCTGTGTTCCATAACCCTAGTGTTGCATGGTCCTGTACAAGGATCTTTCAGCCATGGGGAGCAGAATCTACTGTTACTCTGAATCCATCAGTGGTAAGCGCTGTGAGCTGGGATTTGCCCTGGAGAAGTTAATGGCAAAAATTTCACCAGGGACAAAGTTTGCCTCTATTGCATTGCATGAGCTTTTATACTCAAAGGGTAGAAATCTTTCACATAGAAGTTTGTCTTTGGGGTTTTTGTATTATGGCAGTCTTTATGAAAGCGCTGGTGAAGTGGGAGGTATTTGGACATATGACAAACCTGCCAAAGTCAGTGATATTTAATTGGAATGCTGAAAATTATTTTCTTATGAGGAGCCTAAATATACAAGTTAAGGAAGAGCTGAAGAAATTTTACCAGCATAATGCTTAATTTGTACTCACTAACAGAAACTAGTATCATTTTCTCATAGACAGATCAGTAAACACAGATTTAGGTATCTTCTACAGCAAGGAATACCCAAAGTTACTCACTGTAAAATCCTTCTGTAGTAGTTTAAAGACCTTTAGCATAACATTTTGACCTCCTGATGACATCTGTGGGACACATGAGGCTCCCACAGCAGCCTTTGTGTTGATTTAAAGTAGTGAACTGGAAAGCTGAAATAAGAAGTGAAGCAAATCCACAACATGGATTTAAAGATTCATCCAGACATCTTTACACGAACTTAATGGGGTTCAGCCTTCAGAGTGTGATGTCCATTTTGAGAGACTCTTGTAATGACTAGATAATAGAAATTTTGATCTTGAAAATGAATCTTGGACTAAATTCATAGTTCTCAGTAGTCTGACAGGTGCAAACAAGGTGTAGCTAAAGGTTTCCAGCCTGTAGTTTAACACTGCTTATATTTGATGAGGATTAATAAATTCTGAGCTTGCTGTTTGAAACGACCCAGCTCCATAAACTGGTGTGGCCTGTTAAAAGTACAGTCCTGAGCAGTTGCACTGTGTTATGACATGCTGGATCTTAAAACAGCAAAAGAAATAAGACAAGCCCCAAAACCACAAGTAGAGGCACTGGGATACAGGGATGTGCTTTTGAGGTATGTGATGTATGTGCAAACTGTGGTTGAATTTCAGAGTATTTTGTCTGTATTTATTTTCTGCACAAATAAAAGAAATTATGGGTGTGTTATTCCTGTAAAGTTCTTTTGAGGATTTGTTTGTTTCTGATGCAAAGCTTGCCTCTATGTTATCACCTGCATTATTACCGGGTTTCATTTTCTGTCTATATACTTCAAACTCCCTACTTCTAAACCACAGGGGGTAACGTATCTTCCTTGTCTTCAGATTACCCGTATGTGATTGATATAAGTTTACATGCTGAATTAAAATCTCTGTGGCATTAATTTATTGTAACTGACGGTTGAGCAGTGCAAAAATGTCTGATCGGTACAGCATTAATACCTCATACACTGAAAAGGACGAGGCAGTGTTCTGGCAGGTCTTGATGTTTGGTTTGGTTTTGTTTGGTTTTTTTTTTTTTTCCAAAACTTTCTCATAAATAGCTGCTGTCAGCGTGATTTAACAGTAATTTTGGTGCGATGCTTCTTCTCATTAGCGGAGCGTTAGAATTCTTGGAAGATGTTGTTTCCTTTGGGCAAGAGGAAGGGTAGGGAGCAGGAGGGGGTGCCCAAGTATCGCCGAGGGCGTCGTTTTAATCAGCTATTTCACGAGTGCCGCTTTGTGTCTGTGTGTCTGTGTGAGCGGTGACAGCCCGCGCCCGGTACTGCCGGGGTCTCTCTCCGCTCCGCCGAGAATCAAAAAGTTGCGATCGCGCCGCTGTTGACTCGGGGAGGTTCTGCCCCGGCGCAGCTCCCGATCGCGGCCGCCCTGAGCCCCGGTGCCCCGATACCGTGGTGTGGGGCGGTTCTGGGTGTGCGGGGGTGCCTCTGGGGCTGCCCGGGCGCCGCCGCGCGGCCGCCAATCGCGGGCGTGCAAGTGCCTTCCGCCTGCCGAGCCCCGTTCCCCGCCCGTTGCATCCCGCCGTCCTCCGCCGCCGCAGCTCCCGATCCGGGGGTGCTGCCGCCACCACCTCCCGGGGCGCAACGCCC
>JANRGW010000243.1:0-36700 GCA_024733675.1 Psilopsiagon aymara | reverse complement strand
GTTGCCCAGGGAAGTTGTGAATGCTCCATCCCTGGCAGTGTTCAAGGCCAGGCTGGACAGAGCCTTGGGTGACATGGCTTAGTGGGAGGTGTCCCTGCCCATGGCAGGGGGGGTGGAACTGGATGATCTTAAGGTCCTTTCCAACCTTAACTATTCTATGATTCTATGACAGGGCTTGCAGCGACCTGCTCTAATGGAAGGTGTCCCTGCCTATGGCAGGGGCTTGGAACTCGGTGAGCTTTAAGGTCCCTTCCAAACCAAACCATCCTGTGATTCTGTAACAGTGCTCTTCAGTGTAGAGACATGGGGTAAATAGATTTCTAGCTATCACTGTAACAGAACTCCTTAATGTTCATGGCATTGACAAGTTTCTCCAGCACATCAGATGAAAAGAGGTTGTTGTAAACAGCAGAATAGACACCAGCTATAATAAAAGATCATGAGATAACTTCATTAGCAAAATGTTAAGTGTTTGCCAAGGAGGATGTGTCAGTAAGGGATGGTGGTGAAAGATGAGGCTGGAGGGGAGAAAATGACTGCTGTACCCTGTGCCAGTTTTCGTGCAAGGCTGGTTCTGATAGAGAAGTTCATGTTTGGAGTGGCATCACCATAGCACATGGAGACACTTGTGCTATGTGGAAATGAAAGAAACCTTTTAGATCAGGGGCTGGACTGTTTGGTGTATCAGCGACTGCAAGAGGAATACGTTGCAGGTTGAAGGAATCATTTCTGATGCCGGATGGAAGGGTTTTGATGGTACACAGCTGAGTAGTGTAGTAGTCACAGTAGTCACAGATTATTGGATGGGTTTGGATTAGTAAGTACATTCAATGTTTTTAAAGCATTTTTGAATCTCCTTGAAGAGATGCTCTTGCAGTTTTGAGTTCCCTCTGCTGTGATGAGCAGTGGAGAAGGGAACTGCTCTGTCCCTGCTCCCATGCTTACCTTTTGATTTCTCAGATGGCTTCTGGAGACAGAAATAACTGTGTTTAGACAAGCAGTTTAATGGCATTGCCACATGTATGGTATCCAGATTCCACCTTCCTTTCTTTGATAAAATATGATGTTAAAGGTAATAATTGAAGCATTGGTACTTCTGTGCTTTTGCTGTAGCCCCAGGAATTTTCCAGCTGTAGCCCCTGTTTGCGTTTGCGAAGCATACGCACACAGAGTTGGCAGCACAGATACTGAGAACAGGAATGCGTTTTGGGGCTCTCTGATGCTGGCTTGTCCATCTGCAGAGAGATCACTTACACCTGGTGGTAAGCCACGCTCCTCTCCTCTCTTCCTGCCTCCTCCACACTAAGAACATCTGGCTCACAGGGCTGTTTCCACCTTGAAGTGGCAGCTGTGTCAGAGGCGATATGCTCTCACAGCAGAGAACGGAAGCACAAGGAAACCTTCACCCCAAGGCTGGCAAATCCATGCAGCACCTTCTCAAAGCACTATGTCTTCGGCTGTTTGCTTAGAATTGCCAGCTTGGCAGAGGCAACCGTGAAGCCTGGGATGCTGTTAAACCCCACCGAGGGCTTGTTTGCTCCCTCCCCATTCTCCCTTCCCCACTGAATGCAAACTGAGAGTAGTCCAAGAACCATTGCGGTGCCAACAAGAGCAAAATTACTTCCAGCTGGTGAGTGCCACCTGCTCCTGCGAGCTCCAGCCAAAACAGTTTCCTCCCTGGAGTGCCTTGGAGTGGGGAATCCAGAAGCTGTTCAGAGCAGGGCCATGGTTAGTGTGGATGGGGAAGAGGCATTGCAGATCTTGCTTGAGAGCAGAGCGTGTTACGCAGGAGGTCTCTAGTTCTAATGGCTTTTTCTTCTTTCCCTTTCCAAGCTCCCTCAAATCCCCCCTTCTGCATTCTTCCAGTATGTTGCTTATGAATATTAATTCAGCCCCTTCTCCCTTTATGTGCCATCCCTCTTCCCCATTCCAGCTAATGCAAATTTAATGTGCTTTCAGAAAAAAAGTCCTGCAGATGATAGCAGAGTGTCTTCCTTCTTAATACATCAGAAGCCTCTCTGATGTATTAATGCAATGACACCTGATGACATCCTGTTTTCTTCTGTGGTAGGAGCACTCCTTGACCCTGAGAAAGGAAAAAAACCACCCTTCCTTGTGATTCCCACTCTGTTACTTAATAGCCTTCCTCATTCATCCCTTGTGTTATTTGATTGCCCATTGTTTCCAGTAAGTCACGGATTATTGGATGGGTTTGGATTAGTAAGTACATACTGCTTACTTATATTACTTGTGGTACAGAAACAGTAAATAAAAGGACACCATCATTATTGAATCGTTGCAAGAGTCCACTTAGCAGCCCTCTGATCACCATGTTCTTTCTTACCGAGCACTTGATCATTTCAGAGGACTTTGTTCTGCCTGAATCAGTGTGACTTTTGTATTTAACTGGAAAACATCAGTGTCCAACTGTCCACATTCATTAATTTAAAGGAAAGATTTGAAGAACACTCCTGGGTTGATTTGCTAACAGGTTTATCAAGTCTGTGCCTGGCTTCAGGCATAAGGAGCTCACTGAGATACGCACACAGCAGGCCCTTGTTTAGGTACCTTTCAGAGTCAAAGCCCAAGTTTATTATGTTTGTTGGTTGTAGCCTCGTTAGCAATTTCATTTTTCCAGTTCTGTTCCTGGTGTTTTTTCTTATTTTCTCTGCTTTTCTGTCCTTGTCTGACTTTCATGAACCAGCTCCGAATGTGCTCTTCATTCGTTCCTCAGCTCAGTCACAAAGTCCTGTTTTCTTGCCTGTGTCCAGTACAAGTAACACCTAAGTCGTCTTTATTATTTCCTAAGAATATAATCCGGGATGTTTATGTGAGGGTTAAGTTTGCTGCAATTTGTTTGGAAAGATAAAGCAAGCTTCAGACAGTGTATGAGTTCATGATGCTCCTGCTGCCACAGGCTCACTGCTATGTATCATTTCAGGTATGAAATTAATCATACTATTATTTTGCTATTGGTAGCCTTGTTTCCTGAAACTTCTCCAGGTCTTCTCCAGGGACCTTCATGAATGATGCTCATGCTGGATATGTATATGAGCATTCGAAACACAGGGGTTCTGAGAAGTGGTGATCCCTAGAAATTCCACTGACAACCTGTTCTGTTTCTTCAGTCTTTCCCTTCCCTGTTCCACATTGCCAGGAAATTTGTTGCTTCTGATATAGGATATCCCTTCGGAGGAACTAATCGTTTCCTTTCTCTGTGTACCCCAGAGGAATGTGAAATTCCGGTTCCCTATAAAAGGATGATTGTGCTGCCTTAAAGTGCGCAGAAAGGCAGCACGGTAAAACAGGTTGCAGCCATTATAGAGAGGTCGCTGCATCCAAACTCCCTTTTGCAGTTCACAGCTCCCCTGACCCAGGAGGTCTGTTTGCCTCCCCTGTTTCTGTGCTCATGCTTTGCATAATGCTTAGGGCCTGAATTGGGATGTGGTTTTCCCTCCTTCTTTCAATTTGTGTGTCAGCTGGCTGTGTTCATCTCGCTGGAGAGCTTGAAAGTATTTAATCTGTTCACTGCTGCATCTAAAATAGATTAAATTAGTGTTTATTTAACTTTTTACTGCTGACTTACAAAATTACTTTTAGTCTGGTTTGGATATATAACTTTTGCTATTAATTTATGGCCATGCTTTGCTTTGATTGCTTTTTTGCAGTAGTATCAAATTGTGTGCTACTTGAATATTTTCTCCAAGATGTGCCCTTGATTAAGTCTGTGTTGGATATTTATACCACCAAGAGGGATACTTAATAAATACCTATTTTTAAAGCTCCGATTTAAGGTGACTTGATTTAACTTTAGTTAATTACACTTTGTTTTATGAAGCTTTTGCATATATATTGGAAGCAAATATTTTCCTGCATCATAAATCACGCATAAGGCAGAGCTGATACGGGATCAAAAGAGGGGTGAAGTGCAAAGCATATTGGTTTAAATTTCTATATAGCACCAGAATGATTTCTATTTTGGGACTGTGGCAGGATCACAGTAAGAGGCTGAGAATTCCTTTCATTAGTTTCTGTATATGTACATTAACAGTCCTTATCTCAAACAACTTATAACTGACAATTACTTTGAATTTGGAGATGAAAAAATTAAACAACTGGAGTGGAAAGGCTATCCCACAAAAGTGTTGTGTGTCAGTAAGTGAATTGAAGAATCAAAAGTCAGTTCAGAGCTGCTGTCTGTCACCATTAGTCAGTGTGTTCATGGATGTGGAAAGGTCCAGGGTTAAAAAGAAACAGTGAACCAGTCTAGTGTCAGAGTTTCAAGTCATGTGTGGGCCTGTCTAGTTCGGTTGGTTTCAGCAGAGCCATGTTGCTCCAGCTGATGATCTTGTCTGTCTTGTCTAACAAGTAGTAATGCAGTCACTAGATGTGCAGGGTTTGACATACTTCCCAAATCCTATTTTTCTGTATGACTTCCTAGGAAAGTACCTTTTGTGGTGGTGGTGGTTTACTTTTTGCTTCTTTTGCTCTAGGAGTTTATATATGAAAGAAATCATGGTGTATTACTGTACAGTATGGAGCATGCATGCGTGTCTTGTGATCATGTCTTTTAGCCGTGTTGCTCTCGCCATCTGAAGTCTCCCTTGAGTGCTCCTGCTCCTCCTTCACCAGCCAGCACTGAATGGGTTTAAGCATAACTCCAGTATTCTGCTTTTTTAAGCTGATGTGGTTGATTCTGTTTGTGGTGGATGAAGGTGCACTCATATGATCCGTTCTGCTGGCTGCATGTGGTGACTTCCAGTGGGGGAGCAATAACAACCAGGAGGGAGTTAGCAATGTCTTCAGCTGCAACAGCTGTTTCTGAAGTTAACATCTGTGCTGGTTCAGTCTCAGGATTGTCAGTGTTTTCATAATGATGGATCAAGCATTTGTGTAGTTCATATGAAAACTTTGGACAGGGGCCTGTAGGGACAGGCCAAGGGGAATGGCTTTAACCTGCCAGAGAGGAGATTGAGATGAGCTCGTAGGCAGAAGCTCTTTCCTGTGAGGGTGCTGAGGCGCTGGCACAGGGTGCCCAGAGAAGCTGTGTCTGCCCCATCCCTGGCAGTGTTCAAGGCCAGGTTGGACACAGGGGCTTGGAGCAACCTGCACCAGTGGAAGGTGTCCCTGCCCATGGCAGGGGTTGGAGCTGGATGAGCTTTAAGGTTCCTTCCAACCCGAGCCCCCCTGTGATCCTATGATAGTGATTCAATTTTAAAGTACATGTACAAGCTGCTTTTTTACCTCCAAAACACGTATCTATGTCCTCTGCGGATGGAAAGGCCTTGTAGCTTGGTGATAAAAGCAGTGTCTCTCACATCAGTTTAAATTTCATTCTTCTCTCTTTTCAGTCTCATCTCAACAAAGCACAGGTTCAAGTTTAAACACATGCTTACATCCATTTTATTCAGGAGAATGTGTAAGCACACATGCGTAACTGAAGTCAATGGGATTTAAGTATGTGCTTCACTTTAAAGCGTGTGCTTCATTGCTTTCCTGAATGCAGGGGGGGTTATCTAAGTGGTTTGGAAATTACGGTGGCCTTGGACATATTGGTACTTTTATCCATCTGGAAAAAGAGCTACTGTGAAATTTAGTAAGTACTGTTCACACTTGGTAACTTCTCTGTAAAACGTGATTGTTTCTTCTGTACTCACCTTCCTTGCAGTATGTGTAGTTTACACACAAAAGCAGGATGTGAAGACGGTTGGTATTTGTTTCTGTGCGTTGAGATCCATGTGGGTGGGTGTTAGGACTATGGCTGTGCACAGCTTTTCTGTCTAAAGAGCAGTGACACTCAGGACTACAAGAGTCAATCACTGTGACTGGCTTTGGAGTCTTTCCAGTGGCCACTTGTACATTCTTTACTCACCTGAGGTACCAGCATCTTTCCATCTTTCCGTGTCCTGTGTTTGAATTAACAGCTCAAAGGCGGCTTGAGGAGCATCACTCCTATTTGGATGTCTGCGTTACTTGAATATCTCTTTACACATGTAATTTTCTTTCAGATGCTGAACTGCAGCTCAGCAGCTGGGCCCCAGTGTTTTTAGAATCTTTGAGAACTAATTAGGCTTTTCCTCAGAGCAGGGCTCATCCAGCCAGTCTGGATCAACAAATGTCACCGCTTGTATTAGGAAATCTCTGCAAATGACTGATCCCTGTCATGGGGTAACATTAATCTTTTTAGTAAAGATTTCCAATAGTGAACCATCTGGCACTATGCAGTTTTCTAGAAAACATTCACTACTGGGGCCAGTGGAAAGAAGAAGGTGGGATTAATAACCCCAGTGCTTCAGATGAAGCGTTAATCTTTAGGACTGGCCATTTGTTTTTATCAAAACAACTCCCTTAAGATAGTCTTTCACAGCATGTGGTACTTGCATTGACTTCTTTCAAAATGAAAGAACGTTTCAGGATCTGACATGATCTGCAGTTTGCAAACTTAGTGTGGATGGTAAAGGCTGGAAGAATCCTACATTCTCTTCTGATTTATGTTGCATTGACAGTTCCATCCTGTTAATGTCTGAACTCTGCATTATTTTTTGTTAAAGCTTTTCATTCAAAATAACACTTTCATATGAGAATTTAAAATGACTCAAGTAAAGATTAATAATATACAGCCAGATGCAGGCAGCACTGTATTCATCCCATGGATGAATTTCAACAGCTAAGCTGTAAAGGTAAGTCCAGTGTCTTGGTCTAGGTTCAGCAATTCCAATCCAGCTAAGTCTTTAGGCACCTGCTTGACTTTAATCACCGCTTGTCCCACAGATTTCATTGGTCCTAAGTGCTTTGATGAAACCCAGCCGTATGACTCAAATCCTGCCTGAGGTCCCTGACTTGCAAGCTGTGGCAAATTAAAGGCGAAAACCAGCTGAAGAGGTTATGGCCCTCAAGCTGTCTGTCCTGCCCTTGTGATGGAGATTACCTCCTCTGCAAGGCAGATGAATCCATGGCTTCTAAAGCATATTAAGTTAAACTCAAATTGGAGACATAATACTCCAAGCTGCAAACTTGAGCGCTCCAGAAGCTGCTTCATGAGCCATTCAGTTGTCTCTGCTGCAGCGGGATGACAACTGCCATCAGGAGAATGGAGTAGATGGTGTAGGGGATGGTAACTACTTCGGCTATCTGATTTTAATCTATCACTGCATGCAAATCAGAGCTCATAGTCCCTTTCTGATAGCCTGGCTTGTGCATCTTACTGCTGTGTGCAGAGCTGGCTGGCTCATGCACTTGTCCCTGACCTCCCTTTAGTGTTGTCCAATGCTCGCCTGGCTTTGTCACTTGCCCAGTACAAGAGAAGCAATTTAGTCTGTAATCTCCTCTAACATCTACCAGGTATTTGGGTGCAGACTATTGTGAACACTACAAGAACAGAACTAATAATTTCCCTAATCTGCATTTTGACACTATCACACTTGAGTAATGTACACCACTCTACGCATAAAGCATGTTTATACCTCTCACCCAATCGTGTCTGTTGCAGTATTGCCAAATAAATGGTGGGTTTCTTACTGATTCTTCCTGATAGAGAGTGATTTGTAATAATCTTGTCATGCCAAACTCATCATAATACGAAATGAAGACATTTGTTGAAGGAAGTGATTGTAAATTGCATGCAAATTCAAGCCTTGCTAGCATTAATCAATACTGAAACACAACTTTTGCATTCCTGATATAATAGAACTGAATCTAATCCCATGGATTTTCTATTTTTGGAAGACCTGTACTTTCATATGCAAAGCTGGTAGCTTTTGGGCATAGTTAGTTATCTCTGTTACTTAAACTGGTTTGTATTTGTCTGATGGTGAATTTAAGCTGGTTAAGCAGGAACACGGCTGACAGATATTTCATTTCATGTTGAGCAGACTGAAGTGAGTTGGGGATTATTTAATCACAGTGGCCTGAATGTTTTTCTCCAGATCAGCTTCGTTGCTGCAGTTGTACGTGGTCATGCCTGGGTCTTTTTCAGATCAGTTACAGGCTGGAGCTTTGTGGTATTGGCCAGCTACTGAATCATATTCTCGGCAGCTGTCCTGCCTTGTGTTCTTCTTAGGGAGTCATGTGCATAAGAAAATTGTGGTGATTACAATATGCAGTTATTTTCATTGCAGGAGCCATCTACTTCCTAATTAAGACTGAAGGGCCAGTGCTCTACTCAGAGTATATAGAGTATTAGACCCAATGGGAATGGGTGGAATCAGAGTATTCCATTAGATAATTAGGTTTTTTTGATACTGGTCAGAATTAGAGCTCAAAGTAAACCATCAAACCCATGTCAAGGTAGGATTTATTTTGATCATGATTTCAGTACCAATTTATTTTGGTTCGGCAACATCAATGTTGCATACTTAGCAACGTAGTTGTAATGACGTTTTCATATGTGTGTCCATTAAAAGTAAAGAGATACTTCCATGTTTTCTGACAGTTTTCCATTTAATCTTCCCACTAATACCATCCACCTATTTTTGGTGCATGTGGAAACGGCAGTTGATTGGTTTTGATAGCCGCTACCCCATTCTGCCAGGGATTTCTTTCCACTCGTTATACAAGAGGATTAATCGGACTTGATTTTATTTTAGGATATTAGACATCAATAATAGAAAAGCTGACACTTGGGGGAATTTACCCTACTCGATTATTTATGCCACAGACCATGTTTTTATTGAAGCAGTTGCTTCAGAGTGACTGCAAAGAATGTCAGCTGTTTATTCACAGCCACGTGCATGCAGGCTGGTGGGAACAGCGATGCCTTGGCACATTCTCATTCTGGTAAACTCTAGGGTTTGAAATATTGAAGAGGCTGCTGTACTTCAGCCCTCCTGATCTCTTTATTTTAGGCCTGATTTAAAGCATATTGAAGTCAATGCACATTCTTTGTTTGATCTCAGTACATATAATTCTCAGTGACTTGAAGTTAATAGAGCAGATCATCTTCCGTGATGCACGTAGTTGATATTTATGTGTCTGCACGAATGTGTGTCTGTGCACATGCTTACATAAACTCTTGCATACTGTCACAGATTGTGGCACTACAGCGTTCCTTATCTTGGATCCAATTTATGTGGGAAATACTAGCTTAGTGTAAAATGCACAACAGTGGAAATAGCTGACGTGTCCTTCTCAATTCAGTTATTTTCAGCAACTGGAGTTCAATGGTCAATCCATTTAGCACTGCAGGGCAATGCTGCTGTTGGCAACTTGCAGCATCCTTGTTGCTGGGTGTATTAACTTCAGTTAAAGACAGAGAGTAAAGGGGCTGATGTCAAAGTCACTGACCTCAGTAGGCTTTGGGTCAGAACCTAAATACAATTCTCTCTGCTAGATTGTTCAGCTATTACATCTTACAAGTGTACTTCTGCGTTATATTGTCTGAGAGAAGCAGTATTTTCCAGAAGAAAATTATCAAAGAAATGAGTTCTGATTTTCTCTCTCTTTAACGCCAACATCAGAATGGTGTGACTCTTTTGAAATTAATGCAGTTACACCAGAATAAAACTGGTGTTAATGGAGTGCAGAAATTGATGTTAATGGAGTGGAGAAATCTGAGAACTTCTTTATACCAGACTCAATCGACTCTAATTTTGATCATCTCCCTTGAACTGGAATTAGTAAACACTGACATAGGTAGAACCTCACTGGAGTGAAAGTGTTGCAAGGGCAGGGAGAATGCATTCCTTACCACTCAAAGCGACTGCTACAGAACCGTTCTAACTTGAATTTCCTTAGTGGAAATTATTCCTTAATCAGTCCATTTAAGTTGAATGGTTTCAGAAACCCAGCCAGCATTTCAGTCACAGCTCGGATTCTGTGTTTTATGGAACAGGTTTTTGCCTTGAGAGGATCTTCTCCAAATGTTTCACTGTTGTAACTGAGCTTCCTTCAGATGAAGTGATGGAGGTAAATTTGGCTCTCTGATGAAAGCCAGAAGACCAGGGTCTGTAAGTTATCTTCCAGGCTGCTATAGGCAGTAATAATAAAGCTGAATGGTTGCATTAGGGATCAGATAGTGAGATTCAAAACACACAGAAGCACAAATGAAAGCAATGTTTTGTATTTAGGTGCTTGCAATTACACATTTGTCTTTGATAACTATAAAGCCGTGAGGAAGTCCTTTTCACTGCCTCCCTATTGCTGGTACAGTACCATGTGGTTGCACAAGGTCAAAGTCATGCTGTATAGATAAACAACAGTGAAATCTACTCTCTTGAGGAGAGGATAGAGGTCATGAGTAGTACATTTTTGTCCTCTCCATTTCTTCCATCTCTGTGTGCAGAAAAAAATGAGTCTAAAGTAGAGCAGCGTCTAGGACATCTTGTCACAGGGGTGCACTGAATTATTGGTGTGTGCAAAGTGCTGTGCTTCCAGCTGCTGCAAATTGATACTTAGCTTATGTCAAACTTGTGTGCGCACTGCTGATCTGTACATGCCTTTTGATCCTTTTGCATTGCTGATACGTACTCAAAATGAGATGGACCCATCGGCTGGTCTAGGGGAAGTTTGAATGGTATGGAGGTACCTGGAGTCCAGAAGCTGCGCATCTTTTAACATGGTTAGAAGTGATGGTTTAACCGTGGTTACTTTGCAGTATTTGTACCAGACCTGGCCCAGCAGTTTACGGAAGGGTTATCTAGAATTTTGGAAGCTCTGACTTGCTCTTTGGACTGTGAATTTCATTGTTAGTTCATGCAAAGTACAGCAGAGAGACCCTGGAATCAGAGTGCTGAATGCCTTTTCTGTTGCCTTGCACTGTAATTTCTGACATCAGAGTGTTCTGTATATGAGAACAGACTTGAAAATTGTCTGAGATTAAAGTCCTCAAATTCACAGAGCAGTCTGAGCTGTTTGAGATTCTGAAGTTGTGGTGGGGAGACACAGGGACTCGCTTTTGTTGAGGGGTGTTGTCAATAATGATCCAAATTTCATTGCCATCCAGGCTTCATACATTGTTTTGAGCAATGACTGCAGAATAAATAGCATGTAAATGTCTCAGAAGATAACATTGAACAGCATTTAGCAGATGAAAGCTGGGATCCATGATTGGATTCTTGGTTTCGAGTAAGAAAAAGGGACTACACCTGAAGCATTACTTCTGGAGAGGAGTGGGTGATGCCTGGCTGTTTGATTTGATTTCTCCTGGTGTCTGAGTACCCACCACTGAAATGGAAGTGAAATGAAACTTAGGAACCCTGCAGGTGTGAGTCACAGTCCTGGTACTGCAGTAAAGTTTCAAGCTAATGAAAATAAAATACTGAGCCACCGGCTTAAAAAAGGGGGGGCAGAAATATTTATTATATCCAGCAGTCTAAAGGCCTCATCTTTACTGTGTTCAGGCAGAAGCCTGGAGGACTCTTTTGGGTTTCTTTTCTCGGGCATACATAATTCTTAGTGTTGCTTTGAGCATGTAAGTCATGGGGCTTCAATTTCAGTGATTTGAGATCCATGGATAGAATCATAGAAGCGCAGATTGGTTTGGGATGGAAGGGACCTTAAAGCTCATCCAGTTCCAACCTGATTGCTGTATGCAAAGCAGAGATGTAGAACCACATACAAGGTAGGTGTCATCAGCACTTTAGAAATGAAAGCTGTGACTGTCCTTCATAGTTTTGTGTGACTGAAGTTTCCCCTTTCAGAAGAGTAGCAGAAAAGCTGACCATGTGTTTGCTTCGAAGGCCTGTCGATGAAATAGTGATTTTTAAGCAAGATATTTGTGCCTCGAAGCAAAACTGAATTAAACTCCACAGCTACAAACTGTGGCAGTTGCTCCCTTAGAAGGGAGCACTCCAGCAGCTATTGGTAACAGTGCACAGTACGTCGTAGTTCAGTTGTTTTAGTACAGGCTGTGGAGGGTAGTTGTATATCCTTTGTAGGTTGCTAAGTAACGCACAACCTTTTTACTAAGCACATACAACAAATAAAATCACAGGAGTGCTGTGATTCTAATCCTAATGGATTGTGGGGTCAGCATCTTCCTCTTTCTTCATTTTGTAGCTTTATTCAGCCTCTGAGAAATGGGAAGAATTATGCAGGTGTAGTCTCCACCAAAAGTAAGAAAGATTGAATTTGCTATTTGTAGCACTATAAAGCAAATACACAATTCAATAATGTGTATTTTCATTATCCTAATGGAAGATTTCAGTATGTTAAATGTGTTCAGATGTCCTTGGCAAAATTGGGGTCAGTCATGTGAAATGGAGACAAAATGTGTTTCATCATCTTGTGGTTATTACACTACAAGGATTTCATTGTAAAGTGCAACAAGTAATTGCAGCCACGTTTCTGATGCTATCGGCTGCTTCAACTAATGGAAATTATTTCTTTCTTGATTATTTAAGATGAACCTTTTACCATTGTCATGTAAGAAAGTTGTAGGTGTTTTTGAAGCATACATTACAGCACCACTATTAAGAACAACAACAAATTAAGAGTGTGCACTTCTCAGGCGGGTTTTACATGAGGATCTGAAGGTGCTTTAGGAAAAAACACACAATTAAACTTGTGTGTGGAAGGGAAATGAAGGAGATGATTAGTATAAAACTGAGAAACTTCTAATCATGCCAGGCCTCATTGAAAATTGCAGAAGTTAATAGTAAAACATTTGTTAGTGTAACTAGCTTTGGCTCAGGTGTAATAGCCCCGGGTCTGCCTGAGTCAGTCAGGCTGTTTGTGTTTCCTCAGTAGCTGTGGGATTCGGTTGTGGATCCTTGAGCCTGAGTGCTTTGAGCAGCGCACAGGACTTACAGTGTCCTGTGATGGAAGGAGATTCACTGCAGCAAGGTTTGTTCTGCTGGAGTCAGACTCATTTCCCTGCAGGAGTTTGGTGACCTGGTCTTTTAGTTGAACTTGCTGCTGTTGGACAGTAGGCAAGGGATGAGGGTCCTCCTGCAATAAGTATTACATCATCGTCTTCTCTTGCTTTTTATGTCCTAAAAGATACCAACTCTGTCATGCTTTCTCTTTCCCTCGTTCATATATGGACACACTCATAGATATGCACACACTTCCCATGCTGATAGTCTAACTAGCTAACGGAAATGCTACTAACAGAAGTGCAGGTACATGAAGTGCTCTACTTCAGTACAAGATAGTCCCATTAAAATGGGGCAGCTTGTAAAGCAAAAATGTCAGTAGGGACTGTGGTGTTTGCTGTGTAAGGTCTAGGCTGTCATAGAATCATGGGATGGTTTGGGTCGAAGAGACCTTAAAGCTCATCCAGTTCCAGCCCCCTGCCACAGGCAGGGACACCTTCCACTGGAGCAGGTTCCTCCAAGCCCCTGTGTCCAACCTGGTCTTGAACACTGCCAGGGATGGGGCAGTCATCTCAGTCATCTCCCCTTCTTGTCAGTTTAAAGCCATTCCCCCTTGTCCTGTCCCTATAGGCTCTTCTCCAAAGCCCCTTTCTTGTCAATTCCCTCTTGTTTTTCACAATTCAAGTTGCCCTTTATAGCTACCTGATGTGCAGATTTGGGATGCACTGTAAAAACCTTACTTACAGGATATTTGCCTGGCAGCAAACATGCATTGCTGTGTGCTTGAATTCACTGCAAATCTAATGTTCAGGTATATCAGTTGAAAATCTCTCTGGTTGTCTTTGCCAGGCTTTTGCAACTAATAAAACATTCCTCACTTGTTTTGCATTTCTCAGTTGGATATAAGATGCTGTTCATCCTGGAAACATCAGAGGCTGAATTCCAACACCCATATGCTGCACCTCTGCAGATGTGAAATAACTGTTGACCTAAATGGGGTTATTCTAGATTTATACCTGTGGAGCTAAGTGGAGCTTCACATGGTGGAAGGCCGAAAACATATGGCAGTACCAGTTTTTTTTAGAGCAAGTTTTTAATGATTTTCCACCATTTGATCTACTGTATTGAGGCTTTTATGGGTCAGTGTGGGTAAAAAGAATAAAATAAACTTCTGGTAATGTACAGCTTTGCTTGTGTAGATTTACAGAGCCGGCAAGGGATGCAGTCAGTGTGTGGCTGTGGATCCAATAAAGAGATACTGTGGTTATTGCTGCTTTTGGGAGAAGAGTTGATCAACTGCAAACATCCCCACTGCTGAGTTTGCTCAGGAGACTCCAGCCAATAATTGTTTGTTCCATGCATTTTGCGGTTTATGAACTTGTTTCTGATTTCCCCCCATATGCAGACGTGGGGTTTCAGCGAGGCCAAGGCACTGGGAGAAGGGGCCAGGATTTACTGAGGTCCCCTGAAGCACTGGATCAAGGGAGCTTTAGGGCTCTTCAGCTGCACAGCCGCAGTGCAGGGATGTTTCCTCTTGCATTTCTCACACCATTAGATTGCTACCAGTTGTGAATAGTTGTTTCCATGGGGCAGTGAAACCAAACCTCTGGAATAGGGTGTCACGGCGTCTTTTTGTGCCATTAGGCATGGATTATTTTTTTCTTCAAATATAATTTCTGTTGCTTCCAAAGGAGACTCCCTTTTTATTAGTATTAGTGTTAGTAGTATTATTTGCAACATGGTCACCAGACAAAATGATTATGTTAAGGCAGAGACATCACATCACTTACATTTCATAGCTCGGTGCAATTTTCATAAAGTGCAAGGCAACATCCAAAAAAACATGACTCAGAATTAGAGTTTCACAAGATTATTATATAGACGTTATTTCCCCCAGGTCACGGGCTTTAGTCAAATTTGGAAGAGAATGAAATTGCCAACAGTGAAAAGCAGACAGAAAGGTATGAGTTCATGAGCAGAGAAATAACATTTTCATTTGTTCCTTCCCCATGGGAAAGATTCAACATTCCGGTAAATGGAGACAGTTATAAGAAATGAATTTTTGTCAGCAGGGATGTGATTTTAAGGCTCACTTATCCATTGGCAATCTAGATTTCTAACCCCAGGAATCTAGGAAATTGCTACAGAATGTAGTCTTTATTATAAACAAGGGGTTTTTTTACTTTCTTTTCCTTTTTTTTTTTCCACCCAGTCTTTTTTAGTAGTTGTGATTTTTAAGGTGCAGGTTCTGTGCTTCTCTGAGCATTTCAAGGGGTCATATTGCCGCAGAGTTATTCTGTGTGGCTTGCTGTCCCTGTGAACTGCGCCTTCTGTGGCGCAGTGATCCCTCTCACCCAGAAGTTCCTCTGATCATTGGAACAAGGATGGGTTTGAGAACTAAAAGCACCCCCAGCAATGTGGCATTTGCAGTAGACTTTGCTCCCAAGGACCTAAGTGTCGTTCCTCACTTTGTGTTTTTATTCCCTTACCTGTGTTTTGAGCTCTTCTATCTGCACAGGCAAGGGGAACCAGGTAGCAATGAGTTTTAGGGGGTGGCTCCTGTTTTAAAGGGTACAAACAGCCAGGATTTGCAGGTTTTCCATGGCACAATCCCAGGCAGACTTCTTGGCAATTAAAGAGTTTTCTTCCAAGAGAAATAGCCATTTTTTTTCCTACGTCTGACTCTTCTAACCTCACTGTGCGTTCAGATTCTGTGGGGATGTTCAAATGCTGTTTCTGTGTCTTCTTGAGAGTAAAAGTGATATTCTGTCACCCTGAACATTTCTGATGATGCAGATTGCTTCTCCATCGTTATTATCTTCATATGTTTAAAAAGTAATACCTTGAAAACTTTCTTTCCCTGGTGTGTTTTTGTCTACTTCAGTATCTTTTCTCGTGACCAAGACCTATCTGCCTCACAGTGTTGTTACCAAGAACTGTTATTGCGGTTGTCTGCCAACATCTTACTCACCACAAATTGCATTAGTTCTGTTAGCTTCATTGTTATTGTGTCTAAACTGTAGTATAATGATTATGGAACATCATGATAGAGGCTGATTAATAAATAAGAATTGATTGTTCTGGCTTTGACCATTATATTAGGCCCAGGTGATTTATACTGGTAATGGCATCTTCTGAAAAACTGCAAATGCTCAAGATAGAAAGACAGGGATATAATTTCATCTTCCAAATGCACAATCAGATTGCCTTTCTTTGTCTCTACTGGTGTACAGGAGCAATCAGAGCAGTAGCATTAAGAGCCTCAGAGTGGCTCACTCCCAGTATTTCAGTATGGAACTGTTTCCCATTTGCTTTTCTTTCTCTTAAAATGTGGGTGTCTGTGAAATGTTTTAATGGTGCTGGCTGGCATCAAAGAAAGGGATAGAGCTTTTCCTTCATGCAGATATACAACTTTTACTAGTGTTTATTCAGGGAGAGTACTTAAACACGCCTCAAGGAATGAAAAAAATACAGCTGAAGCACAAAGTATTAGTGCCGTGCTCATGTGTTTGTGTTTCCTTCTGTTCCTCTGGTTCTGGGAGCCTAAAAATATACAGGCTCCCCTGTGTGCGGCATGAGCGTGAGCTGTAACATGCCCTAGTAGTGAAAACAGTGGTAGATTGCCCAGAGGAGGCCACAGAGGTGCTGCGAGGGCTGGAGCAACTCTGCGCTGGAGCCAGGCTGAGAGAGCCGGGCTGGTTCAGCCTGAAGAAGAGAAGGTCGAAGTGGAAGGTGTCCCTGCCCATGGGTCAGTGGATGAGCTTTGAGGTTCCTTCCAACTCAAACCAGTCTGTGATTCTATGGTTGTGTCCAGTTGTATTCCAGTGCTGAGTGATATTCCCCAATCCACCTGGGCAGTGCAGCTTTTGAGTCTGGGAGGGAGCTATGGGGAGATAGCCATGTGGTAGGTGTAGCAGAAAATGGTCTTATCTATTAGTGACTAATTTATCTGCAGATGAGAAGTACAAATAGGTTAGAAAAGATTGAGTCTTACATTTTAAGTCAGTTTTCATTAGCACTGGTGTTGGAGGTAGGTTTTCTTCCCTGACCCTGAATGGCGCTATTTCATTGCCTGAATCAGGACTGTGGTTATTGATCTGAGCAGATTTGAGTGTGAGATGGAGCAGGAAGAGTAAAGTTATGACCTTCACACCTTTTGGGCTGTCACTGGTCTCTAAGTGGAAAATGTAGCAAAGAAGGTCGTTCAGCAGACTGCCTTTAAGTTATTTGTCCTCTTCTGTCTTTGCAAGTAAAGCATAATTTTCTGCATGTACTTGGTTTAATTCTGGCTTCCAGCTGTCCCATGAGTGGCTAACACTTACTGTAGCCAAGACATTTTACAGTAGCAAGATTAATCCTTCTTAGGCTGTGAATTAGCTTTTTTCACCATCACTATGGCCTTTAGCACTGCCAAGGAGTACAGCAATGCATGAATAACACCGCCGAACCCTCTGAGGAATACCAGGCAGCTTCCCGTCACCAGGGAGAGGAGGGGTTTGAAGCACATGAATCTCTTGGGAGAGGACTGCGGTGGGCTGGCCCAGTCCAATGGGACCTCCCATTGTTGAATCCCTGCTGGCCTGAGGATGGGTTGTGGAGGGTGACAAGCCTTCAAAGATGCACCAGGGACTGTGCCCTCAGAACCAGCTGGATGCTGCAGCAGAGACTGAGTGCTGCAGTGATGAGGAAATAGGATGTGTCCCTGCTGTAGGAGTGTTCTTTTCACAAATCTTTCCTGAGAAACAGCATTAAATGGAGCTTTCCCAGGTTTGGGGTTTGGTTGGGTTTTTCCTGCATGAAAGCTCTCCATTTGCCAGTGGACTCCTATGAAAGCATTGCTTGTGTTCCTGCAGTATTTATTGTAATTCCTAGAGCTGTCAGTCAGGGCTCAGGCCTCGTTGTGCAGACACAGGCTCACATTGCTTACAGTCTATGAGAAATATAATGATCTGCACCCAGTCAAGGGAAGCATTTAATGAAATCTCTTTCAGACACAGGAAACTAAGGTTTTTACTGCTTGTTGATAAAGTCGTTCTCTTCTTACTAAGTGCACAGTTGGGAATGGAACAGAAAGCTCTTGTGTCTGAGTGTTTCTTTTGCTGGAGCTAATGTTTTGAATACATGTTTGTCTCTGGAATAAATGTTTTACTTTATATTCTGGTTGTTCCTGTGCAAAGAAGGAGCAGAAGATTCATGCTACTAAGCAATTTGGACAGTTACCAGTTCAGGGGGATTGGAAACGATGAGTGAAAAATTCCTGAGGAATAACTCAGGTTGCTGCAATCCCATCTGACCCTGAGCAGTTGTTGGACTGCTGACATTCTAATGCAGGGCACTGCCTTCACGCCTTTTACTTGTCTGCTTCTATGGCACATCCCATTGAAGTGGATGAAAGCCACAGAGGAGCTGGAGGCCCCTTGTTTCCAGATCCAGCATGACTGGTCACATTTAGAGGTCAGAAGCAGGCAATGCTTTTCTGCTGTTGCCAGCATGCGTGACTAGGTGGCAGTTTTAGAAGCACCAGGATTCACCTGTGAAACTGCCCTTGGAGACCAGTCTGAGTGGAGGAGGGAAGAAAAGGGAGATTTGCAGTTTATTATTAGCACTGAGAAGAGAAATGAATGGTTCCTTTCTTCTGTAGCTGATGCAAGGCTTCACCAACTCTTGGCTTTATTACCAAGAGCACACCAGTCCCTCCGGGATTTGGCAGCTGCCCACTTGATTTCTCTGGCCTATGCAAGTGAGGCAGCAAAACCATTCCAAATATACCATTATAATCTACCTTAGAACCTACTTTGTCTGTTCTCAATGCTGTGTTTATAAAGAAGATGATTCCGAAGTTTGGGGGCTTTGTATTTTGCCTGTATATTTGGTTTCTTCAGCATCCAAGCCCAGCAACCACCTTAAGGTTTTGGTTTTCTCTCGTGGCATTTCTTACTGCAGTCACAGCGCTAGAGGGTTTCTTCTGTCTGCAGATCTTCCAATGCATTTCTCCTCTCCTGTCTTTCCTTGCAGGCAGCATGCAGGTACTGGAAAAGTGAATGTCATCTCCTCCCTTTGCACTCCCACTGTTCAGCCTGTAGCTGGTAGGGAAGGAACTGTGGCAGTTCCTGCAGTGGCTCAGTGTGGGATCCTGTCAGCCTCCCTCCTGCTTTTTCAGGGTACTAAAATGTTTTAGAGGTGGAAAAAAAAGGAAGGAGAGAGTTCAACCTCCTGCAGACTTCTGTCATTTATTCCCCTTGCAGAAGTGCAAGGAGAAAGGTGAGGCATGTGTCTTCAGGCCATAGTTCCACCTATTTCTTTTTGTCTTGTTCTGTTCAAGGGACAACAGAGCGACCTTGGCAGAAAGCGTTTGGTAGGAGGATTTTGTTGTGAGGGAAGACTGCACCATCTTCACCTCTACTTCCACTGCCATTTCTTTATAACAGTGGTTCTTAAGGTCTTGGTGAAAATAGCAAACTGGCAGCCTTGAAGGCTGAAGTCCTTCACACACGCATACACACACCACAAAACCTTCAGAGCTGGTCTGTGGTTTGGGATGTTTTTTTCTGAGCATCCAGCCTGAAGTATCTCCAGTTATTTATCTGATGATAGGTTTTATATCCAATGATCAGCTTTTTTCATAGCATCTCTGTAAAGAAGCCCAAGATCTGCACCACCTTAGCCTGCTGGCGAGCTCCAGCAACGTTTTGTAACCCTGGAACGAAGGGAAGGTTGGTTGTGGGTGACATGTAACAGGAGAACTTGCTCTGTATGTCTCCTGCTCCAAAAGAAATGAGAGAAATTAGGCCAGTGGTTTGGTAAATTGCATGAAAAATAGACCTTGCTCGCTAATGGAGTATGAAGAAACTGATGTACTGAAGATGATCTATAATATTCCATATTTCTCTGAGGAGAAAAAAATGATTAACTTGATGGCGTGTGATTTATTCATGTTTCTGAACATAAAGAACAATCCTAAAGTTAACTGCCTGTTCCACACTCTGAGACTGATAGTAGGATTTACACTGGGATTTAGCGGCTGGGGTTTGTTATGTGTACTACAGAGGGAGAGAAGCATTGATTAACGATGGAGTTGGGAACGTCTACAGGTGGGATAGTTGTGCAGGCTCTGCAGCCTTTTCCACAGATCTGTTTTACTGCTTCACAAAATACGATGGCAGATCTGTTAAATTTGCGGGCCTTGGTTTTTTGGGGTTTGGGGGGTTGTTTTTTTCTCTTGCTCCTTTCCTTCACTAGCATTCTCTTTGCACATGTGAAGTTTTGCCCTTCACTGCAACGGAAGCGCTCCAGTCCTGTTCCTCTATGAGTTTGATGCGTGCTGTATGTCTGTGGTGAACCACTCTTTGAGTGGGGTCATCAAAACCTTCTGCAATTTAGAAATTCAATTGGCAGTTTCTTAGCACCAGAAGAATTTTCTTTGTTTTTCTTTGTTCTGCTCCTCAAAGAGTGGATCTTTGTCTGACTCCTGAGAGTGATCTCCATGGTTCAGAAAAGGGCATGACTTGTTTTGCTTTTTGGCCTCAGGACCAACTGCTGTGATACAGGGTCTTGAGGATGAAGTGCATGAAAGAAAAGACCTTTGATATCTGACATATCCTGCAATAGTAGGAAAAAGGAGGAAAAGCCAAGCCCAAACCACAGAGAGTAACATGGAAGGTAGGCCAGGAGTACATGTGCTTTTTCAGGAATGAAGTGGGATAGCATTCACTGGGTGATAAATGTGCGTACAGAGGCTTTTGGCTTCTTCCAGTACATTGCACTCTGCTTGTATCCACAAATTTTGACCTCCAAAATACATATTTAATTGTAGTCGCTATCTGAACAAGGATGGAGTTGTAGAAACAATAATATTATTGGACAAACCATGCATAGATGAAACAGGGTTATAGAAGAAAAAGACTAAGCCCAGACTGCAGGTTGCAGTGATTTATGAATTGTAGAAGACTGTCTCCTAAGACATGAGGGAAAGAGAATGGATTTTGACTAGACTTTCCTCAGTGCATGAAGAGGTGGCATTGCAGAAATTGCAATGACATTTGAGAGAGAAGATGACAAGCATGTTCCTAATTGTACTCTTTGGGTGTGGAGATAATGGCTAGGTACAGTTAGGCAAGCAGTTGGGGTGGGGCACAAGAGTACTGTATTTTGAAGGTCATGAGGAGCAGGAGAAAATTGAACCAAGTGGTAACACTCTGTATTTTTCAATGCCTGAAGCACTATTCTGAGTGTATTGAAAAGGGCAAGTTCACAGATGTTAGGGCCAGAGGGGAAGCAGTGGGCTACAAAACCTTTCACCCTTTGGGTCACCAGTTCAGAATTACCCTGCTTCATCTAAAAGTCATTGCCATCTGTTGGGTGGCTGCAGGCCAGCACGGAATAAATGAATGGCATCAATCCAGGCACAGACAGCAGCAAAGGTGGTATCAAACACGAGGACCTCTTCCAATGGCCTGGAGGTTAAAGGGCTAAATGACCCAGAAGAAGGCTCAGTGGCTGAGCAGCGAGTGCATGGGGGAGGCACTTGTGATGCTGCTGTGTTTGTATGTAAAAGGAACAATCTGGCATCTGAGCCAGGTCCCTGTAACTCTTCCCCAGCATTATGTTACTATACTTTTTAATATGGATGTATGTGTTCCAAAATAAGTATTACTTAAAATTGGGAAAACCAAGGTGAAAAAAGACTGCTCAAGGCACACAGAGTAAAAGGTCCAAGTGCACGTGTGTCTGTCACACGCCGTATGCTTACAGGTGTGGTGTATGAGCAGGTAGTGTTCCTTCCCCCCACTTTCTGGTCAGGGTTCCTTTTTGGAGCACCCACTCAAGAGACCTTGTCTACAAGCAGTCCTCAGTGACAGCTGAAGACATGCAGCATGAGTTCATTTGTTTGTTCTTATCAAGTAGCCTCCGAACAAACTGATGAACAGTTTGATTTGACAGGGTTGTACGAAGGATTTGGGAGGATTAACCTGTACGTGACATTTACTGAGAGATCACATAGGTCATGAAGATTGGCATTAGGGAGTCTGAGAAGATCCTTCTTCCCTCCCCTATCCCCTGAAAGCCTCCATCCAATTACTGTCTTGGTTTTGACTCAGTAAAAGCGAAGTGCACGTGGACCATCCTCTGTGTCAGAAGTGAATGGTTCTGTGATTTAATGTGGTTTAATGGGTAGGGCTATGTAATGACCTGCCCTTCTGGACTGCTTACCTAATGTTATTAGATTATTCACACTGTTGCTGTAGTCATGGCTGGTAATGGCCATCTCCATTTCTACCTCGATGCCTCCTCTTGGGAAGGGAGAAAAAGTTGGGTTTGTGTGTTGAGTGAAGCACTGACATACTGGGTATTGTTATTTACACTTTTGTGTTCAGAGATAGCAGTGGAACTGGAGGAAATGCCTTTGGAAGTCATTATAAAAATGCAGTGGCTAATTTCATAAACCACATCTCTCCTGCCAGGCAGATGAGCATCTCTCTGTGCTCAGAGTGCATGGCTAAACCTCTCGGTGACGTTCACTTTGTTCATTACCTTTGCTAACACATGTCTGAAGGAAGGAACATTCTTTCTTTACCTGCTTGCTCCAAAATACTCAATATTCAGACTATAAAACAGTGCTGAATAGCCATTTATTTTGTGTCATAAGTTCTTTTACTGTCAGGACATTTCCTATTTACTGTTATTTCTTCTTGCTTGCAAGATCTCTGTGATGCTTTTTTGCTGAATTATGTTTAGCACAGTCTATTTATATTTCAGCAGCACTACAAACACTGACTGCTTTATTGTGCAAGGTGCTGTATAGCTCCCCAGCTAGAGCAAGATGTTCCTCTGAAGAACTTTGCAATCTCACAGACCCAGCAAGGGAGAGAACACATTGCTTTTGTACCTGCACAGAGGCACCATAGGCACAGAGGTACATGACACAACCCAGTATGTGAAGGACCTATGGCACAGCAGGGTGTGGAAAACAGATTTTCAGTCCCATAAAAACATACAAAACTCCCCAAACCCCATGCTTTAAGAAGGTCTGAGCACAAAACTTACTAAACCTCTGTCTGAGCCAAAAGCTGGGGAAGAGTCTTCTGGAGATGAATTTCCTCCTAATTCATGATGCTGTGTCGCTCTTGGATGGTGATATACTCCCAGAGGGCTGTCTGGGCTGGTGCAGCCTTATGCATAGTGATAGGATTGGTAAGAAGAAGTGTAGCAGCAGGAGGAGGATGGATGGATGGATGGATGGATGGATGGGTGGGTGGGTGGATGGATGGATTTATAGAGGTATGCTTAAGCTCTGGCTACCAAACTATGGGATTCCTAAACATTGTAAATTGTATTGTTGCTAAAGGAAGTTTAATTATTAATTTATTCTTTAAACAAAACTAATTAAATGTAATTTTGAAGAGTGGGAAACCATTCATTAGGGTACTGATAAGGAAAGGACTGCAAAAACTGGGCCATGAGACATCATCAAAACACAGTTGATTGCTTTATGGGTACTATTGACTGAAGAAGCCAGTTTCAAACTGCACATGTGCTTTACAGCACTCCTGTTGGGGCTCTGGGCTCCGATCTGGTGAATGCTGCTGGGAAAACCCGCAGGGAAGGGCAGGAGCAGGGTCCCCATGGTGGGTTCTAGTCTGCCTGGGTGTTCCTGACTGGCTCTGGCAGCTCCGATGGACCTTTTTCATCTCCTTTTTGCCATGCACCACAGGGACAGAGATAGAAGTGCAGCAGCAGCAGCCATCTCTGCCTACAAAGGAGAGTTTGGTTTGTGTGACACCACAGTGTGTCCCATAGGAAGTTGGAAGGTTATACCATCAGAAACCAGATCTTGCTTGAATTACGTTGGCTTTATGCTTGCTCAAAATGAAATCTGACAAGTTTTAGCTTGTTTCCAAGCAGAGAGCTGCCACGGGGTTAGATTGGAGTGCTCGCGGGCCCAGCTCACATTGTGGGGTGTGTTGGAACTGCGTATTCCAATTAACTTTTTATGGTCCTGCACAAGGGAAGATAAGTTAATGTGAACCAAATGTGTGGTTACCACTGTGGTACCTGCTACGTCTCTTGGGGAATAGAGGTAACAATGCTTTTGGCTTCATAGAAAAGAGAGTAATTTCAACTCAAGGCTATATAGGAGAAACATCGAATTGGATAGTTTAAGACAGTTTCCAATCTAAAAGAAATGCAGAGCAGACACATGACCCCCCAAAAAATCCTGCAAGGTTTCTGAAGTGTATTCAGAAAGTTGATTAAAACCATACAGCAGCCTGCTTGAACAAATCAGGCCTTTCCCCAGGAGCTTCCCTCACCTCAGTTCCATCCCTCAGACTGCAGCGTGTGCTCGGAGCCCATCTGGATGTAAGTGCTCCTTTGTGTAAAGCTACGTCAAACAGACGCCTGCTCTCAAGAAAGGGGTAGGCAGCCTGACGTGGCTGGGGTATCAACTGGAGCATCCCAACATGACTGATGATTGAATTCTCCCTGTCGGGTGCTTAATGGGCTGAAAATACTGCCTGTATCCTTGTGTTGATTGCTTCTGAACGTAACTGAACGCCTAGTGAAATGTTTATTTTCCACCTAATAAAAATCACAAGGAGGAAAACGTTGCTCTTTCCTGCTTGGCGCCCAGTTCCTGCTCTCACTCACCTGTGTGCTCACTCTTGTATCGTCTCTTTTTTGATAGGCAGAGATACAATAATAAACGATGATCGATCTTGAATCACATTAGCAGAACTGCTGGGTAATGCACTGTAATGTTCAGTGAGTGACAAAGCAGGTTTGAAAGAGTGGCTTGAGATGAAATAGGGAGCAAATTACCTGCTGCTTTCTTAAGGATGCTGTGAAAAACAATATTAAAATGCCTGTTTGTTCTCAGTCCCTACCCCCCACCCTGTGGCAGCTGTTCTTAACTCTTCTAAAAAGTCATAACCATCCTCTTTATGATCTATTCCTTTCTGTAACATTTATGTTGCAGGGAAAGTTGTCTCATTGCTTTAGTGATGCCTGGCTTCTCTTCCTGGCTCTGCTATTGTCTTTGGCCCTGATTCAGCAAAGCACTTAAACACATGATTATCTTTACTTTTATGGGATGGTACATGTGTTTACAGCTAAGCATGTGCTTAAGTGCTTTGCTGAATCAGAGATTTTGTCTGTAACCTTGGATTTATGTCTCAACCTACTCACAAGTAAAATGAGCTTAATAGTTACTTCCAGTGATACTATGAAACACGAGTAAAATACAGAATGGCTTCAGTTGCTTTCACAAACGGCAAAACCCAAGTGTCCCATATATTATATATAGCTTTGTTTCACTGTAAACGAGTCTGTAGCAGGTCTCCGTAGCTGGAGACGTCTACTTTCTGACATTATCAGCATTCCATTACATCTATTGCTCCTTACTTGCTTTGTAGTTTTTGTCTTCACAGTTTACTTGTCAAAACAGCCCTCCCTCACCTTTTGGTTGTGTCTTCAGACATGTAGGTGTATGGAACCATTTTCAGAGTTTGGGCTTGGAATTACAGCTCCTTTGAAATAAATCAGGGATGTGTGTCTAAATCCCATTGGCAGCTTTGGAAATATCACCTCCTGGATTTATAAAACCTGCTGGGATTGGACTGTAGTGCTTTGAGTGATGTGGCAGAAGTGACTTCTAAATCCCCACAGAACAAGAGTCAGTTTTATTCTTTGGTCAATTTCCAGCGTGTTTAAGAGCGGTGTTCATACCACAAGAACAAACAAAGGAATATTGTTCTGTTAGCAGCATTTTCTATTACTTTTGAGGGCAGTGTATTCTTTGCCTTATTATATGTTTGGGTTTTTTTCCTGCTTAGGCATAATAGCACCAAAAGGCCACCCCAGATTTTATGTAATACTTGTGTACAATAATGTGACCCACTGCTTCACTAATGATACACAGCTCCTAATAAAACCAGAGACTTTACGTGTAGATCGTATTAACGCTTCCCTTATCTCACTGTGGGACTATGTCCTTCTCGACATACACAGTGTCTTATTTCATCACATCCTTAAAGCTGTATGTACACCAAGAGGGTTGCGTTACCTTTCAGTACTATTTCCTACTCCATGATGTTACACATGCTTTGCTCCCAAGAGCATGCGGACCTTCTAGTATTGTGTAATGCTTCTGAAAACCTATTAAAATCACAGTTCTCTTTGAGCAAGAGTGTAAGTCCTGTTCCCTTTTCAAAGCCTTAGAATAAAATTTCCCATCTTGTCCCGTGTGCAATATGTAGAGTTGAAAATCTGTATAGGTTATGCATTGCTGCTTTTTGGAGAAATAGTAATTTTTGCCTTGAGCTTATGATCCTCATACCCTGTCATTTGCATTTGGGCTTTGCAAATGTTTAGATTTTTATGTATTTCTTTCTGGATAGAAGTAAGTAATTAAATTCTCTCTCCTGACGAGATGGCAGTGTAATGGCAGTTTGGAATGTTCCCTAGAGATGATAAACCCTGTACCCACAGTCTTATCGAGGAGATTTTATCATATAGAGGAGATTGATTTTTTATTTACAACATAAACCACAGCGCTGAGAGTCAAACAATGGTGAATCATTTAAGAGAAATGGGTGTCATCTGGAATATTTTGGATGTTTTCCATGTTTCAAAAAGTAGTTTTAAATACTAAAAACAGAGAAATTTTAAGAGTTTCTAGGTTGAAAGTTGGTGTTCGGGGGAAGTTTGGCACTAACACAGACTGTTGTTATGCTGCAGTACCCAGGCTCAGCACTTCAATCTGCCTTGGGGACTTAAACCCTCCCTTCAATAAAGTTAAATTATTGTACAATAAATAGAGATAAAAAAAGGAGCATGCTTAATGTGGAGCTGCAGTACCAGCTCTCTGTTGTCTACCAAGAGAACTACCGTTAACTGAGCAATACTCTAAAAATAAACTCCCTGGATCCATTGTTTGGATTTCAATAAACAAAGATACCAGGAGAAGGAATTGAGATGTTCTTCATCAGCATCAGGCAGGTCTTAATCCTCAGTTCATTCTCAGCAAGCATGGATTTCTCCTGCTTCCTAAGCATCATAGCAGTTAGGATGGGATTCAGTGTGGCCAGCTTTCACCCTCTGAGTGTGTGTTCTCCTACATGATCATCCGGTCATATTGCCAGAAGACAGCTAGGTGCCCATTCACTATGTAGATTTCACTCTTAGCTTATTAAGCTGATTTAAGCCAGTTGCAGCAGTTGCATTAAATTGGCTACTGCAGGTGTGAATAGCTTCTTGCACTGCTTGAGTTACAACCCAAATACATACCTAACCATAGGAAGGTTTCTGCTCCTAGTAACTATATCTGCACCAAAGTTGAGTAGCACTCTTCAGTTAGCACACTTTACAAGTTTATTCCGATTCACTTCCACATTTGTATGTGTGAAAAGCATATCCTTAATGACCTTTGGCTGTGCAATTTGGGAGCTCTTTTCTTACAGCCAGTTCTGAGGTAATTGGTATGGTTGCACTTTCAGTCATCAGTCAGCATTCAGCTGCAAGGATCAAGTTAGAATACATTGCTTTGTGCTTTCGAAAGTAGAAGTGAATTTTACACCTTTCTGACTGTCATTCAGCTGCGTGTTACAGCTTTCTGGTGATGCCAGCTAGAACTAATTTTAATCTTACCAAGCCTGCCAGGAGATGAGTATTTTGACATGGGAGTTCCAAGAAGCTTAAAGGAATTAGGTGCCTTTTAAAGACTTGTTTTCTTCATATGTGCACCTGCCTGTTTTGAGAGTGTTTATTTTAAGTGCCTTAATTTGTTTATCAAATGCATAGGAAAGAATTCTTCCCTGTGAGGGTGCTGAGGCGCTGGCACAGGGTGCCCAGAGAAGCTGTGGCTGCCCCATCCCTGGCAGTGTTCAAGGCCAGGTTGGACACAGGGGCTTGGAGCAACCTGGGCTAGTGGAGAGGGTCCCTGCCCGTGGCAGGTGGCTGGAGCTGGATGAGCTTTAAGGTCCCTTCCAACCCAATCTGGTCTGGGATTCAATGATTCTGTAGCATTGTCCAGTTAAACATTGCTCAAAACAATCTGTGTAATAATATCTCAGTCTATAAGAAATTGTACAGTTTTAATTAAGATGTTAAAGAGGAGCCAAAGGGACGAAGTTGGAGTATTAAGACCTGTCCCAGCCAGGTAGCTGGGACAAAAATGCCAGCAGGTCCTGATCAGTCATGTGATGGAGGGTCACAGAAGTAGTGCAGGAGCTTAATAGAAGCATAAAACAAAACTGTCATTAAACTTGCTCTCACTATTTACCTTCATGTTTATTATTTCATATGACTTTCCCCTGCAGTTCCTTAGAGAATGTTATTAAATATAATGAATTCAGTTAGTTACAGGGCCCATATCCAGGCTTAGCCTTAGAAGCTCCAGCTTCCCTTTGATCTTCGATGTACCAAAATGTGTGATTATGCTATAAAAAGATAATAGAGAGAACATCAAAGGAAAGTTGAAAAATGCCAATGTGGCTTAGTAACATAACAGCTTAAGAATAGCGGCATAACATGAAGACAACCCTAGTTAGGTCTTAATGCATTTTAATATGTACTCGGCAAAAACACTGTAACACTAGCGTCTGAGAATAGGGAAGCTCTCCCTTCCCCTGGAAATCTTTGCAAGTAGGGGATATATTTCCAAGTTATATGTTACAGGCATGATGAGTTGGGTGGAGGAAATCAGGTTCAGGTTGATGAATCAGGAGACGTGCCTGCTTCATCCCTGAGCTCCTGTCATTTTACCTACCAGAGTTAGGCAGGGCTTTAACCTTTGAAGACAACAGTAACTGTCTCCCATAGGAGCATCAAAGCCAGTTTTGGCCAAAAAGGTGATTTAGGTGTACTTACTGTACCTCAAGCTAAATGTCAAGTGTGATTAAACATTACAATCTTGTCTTGCTTTGTGTAATGAAGTACAGGAACTTGAGAGAGTCTGCGAGCTCTTAGACATCTGGCTTTTGGTTGTCTTTCAGTCTGTATGTAGCACTGTCGTTCTGGAACAGCACAGCTCTTCTCCCCTTTATGTGGGGCACATGGGGTGCGGGCAGAAGGGTGTGTTTTGTTAGATCATCTACAGAAGAAGCAAAGATACCTTAAAGACATCACCGGCACTTTTTTGCTCATAATAGTATCCATCTTTCATTCGAGGGTTTTACCTCCACTTTATGGGTTACTCAGAGGAGCCTGGTGATGAGTGCCCTTGAGCATTTGTCCCGTGTTCAAATGCAAAATGTGAAAGTCATTAGGATAAAAGTGGTGCTGCCAGGGCCATGCAGCAGGACAGAGGCACTAGCCACTTCTCCAGGCCACTGAGAGTGCCAAGTATTGGCTTCCAAAATCCTTGTGGATCACACGGTTCTTTGGATGTGAACCCTTGCACATTTATGGTGTATCCCATGTGTCTTGGAGCGGTTTTCTAATGGGATTAGTGATACAGAGCAGCTCAGTTGTAACAAAAAATGTCCCGAATACCCAATTTAAGACTGGAGGTTTTTTCACCACAGATAATCAGGATGGGTTTTCTACTTGTCGTTAAAAAGTGTGATTTTTACTTCTGTATGCCTATTTATGGGTTTTAAAAATGCATTTCAAATTAAGTGAAACCTAATGGACAAAAAAATACCTCAAACCATCGCTGCAATTAAAGAGTAACCACAGAAATATTCCTTACTTTGCTTTAAAATGTTAGATCTTGTCTTCCCCTCCTGCAGTGTAGCAGAGCATGGAGGCAGCTGTCAGACAGTAGCAAAGGATGAGTGGGAGCCTCGAAGTCACTGGAGTTTCTGTCGTCGCTGTCAGTGGGAGCAGGCACTGCCTCGACGCGTCCTTCCAGCACAGTGACCCTGAAAACTGCAGGGCAAAGGAGGATCAGGCTTTGCCTTTCATTTCCCCTCAGTCCTCCACTCTTCAGAGACACTGGGAGCTGATTTTGCAAAAGCAAAGCCCTTCATAACAGGGCTGTCTGTGCCTTTTTAGCCTTTTGTGCCCATACATCGCTGCCACCTCCTCTGAGGCAGCCTTGAAATGCTGTTAGTTGTTGTTTTTAAATACCATCAATGCAGTCCTAGTCTGCTGCTTTAATGAATTACAGCAGTATAAAATAATTCTGGTTGAAGGGACCTCAGGCAGGCTCTAATCCAGCCTCCTGCTCAGGCAGGGCCGGCTGTGGCAGCAGACAAGACTTCTCAGGGCTTCATCCTCTCTGGGCTTAAAAATCAGCGCTTCCCTCTGCCTCCCTGCTGTTCACGCAGGCAAGGATGCAGCTCTGTTCTCTGCAGCCAGGCATGCTGCTGGCTGTGTCTGGTCACCTCATGTCCCCAAGGGTCTTGGCTGCAGAGATCTCCCCAGCCTTAAGCCTTACAGAAGGTTTTTCCTCCCTGTGAAGGCATGTGAAGATCTTGTCCCTCACCTACCATTTTACATTCCAGGTGACTTTGGAGTAGTTTCTTTTGGAGGAAAGAAAAAGGTTTATGTTTTGCTTTCTGTGGATGACTGTATAAAGGACCTTCCACTGTGTCCTGCCTTCCAGTGGCAAATGGAAAAGGCAGCTCACATCCAGCACTGCCTGAATGCCTTAGTGAGTAATTCTGTGTCCTAATGGTTGAAATATTCCCCCGTCACCTTCCTCTCAAAATCCTCATATGTTTTGAACCTCAACACTTGAAAACATTGGCAATATTAATATTATGTTTCATGTATTTCTTTCATGATGATGTGTCAGGAGCAGGCAGAACATAACTGGATTTTGGCTGGCTGAGGCAGTCATTGAAAGTGAGGTGGTGAAGATGCACAGAAGCAACAGCGTTTAGAAGAAAAGAGAGGCAGAAGATGATGCTTTGATGCACATTGTTTTCTTTTCTCAAGTTGCAGCTTGCTTTCTGTTGCTGGAGACCTGGCCTGCTGCACATGAGTCCAGTCAATAGCTTGAGATTGAAAGAAAAGGAAAAATAGAGCAAATCATCTTAAAATCACCCACATATTAAGAGAAAGCATTTTTTATCAAGACTGTGTTTGCTCTTCCCCTCTATCTTGTTCTTAAGAACTGAGGGACATGCAACTGGGAGGAGACCTCCGAGATGCTGCAGATGAGGTTGCTGTGGCTCTAAGACCTGCAGTCAGTAGGTGGTAGTGAAGATCCAGCGCTGGGAGATGGGCAGGCAGTCTCCTAATGCCTCGTTAGCCACTTTGATTTCACGTGGAGGATGGGCAAGGGGAGTGGGAAGAGCTGTGGTCTATTTGGGGAAAAAAATATCACAGCCTATTAGTTAGAAGCAATGAAATGGAGACAACTTCAGGGACTCCATTAAGTGCAGTGTGTTTAGGCAGCCGAAGTCCCCAGGTGAGGAGTGCTATTCGAGAGGATTGTGTACTGCAAAATAATTGGACTTGGGAAATCAACTGGGCTTCAGTGGCCTTGTGTAGCCTGATACCGGGGAAGGAGTAAGGAGGGAAACGTTTCCTTTTTCTTCCTTTTTTTTCTCTTCCTTCCAGTCTAAAGGCTGCAATGAATACAAAGAGGAAACGTCATGCTAGATAGATTTACTGTCAATAGTTGTTTGAATAATACAAACAATGGCTATAATTAAATTCCTTTTTGGCAGGGGAGTATTCGGAGCATGTCATCATAACACTGGCTTGTAGTATATTATTCTGTTGGCATCCTGGACTTTTCCTGTTGCATTCACTGAATGAAAATGATCCAGAATTCAATCAGAAAAGGCTGAATCTGCAGGGATGTGTGTTAATGCGTTGATATGTCTAGAATCAGATTCTTAAATAAAACATCCCTGCTTATTTATTTATTTATCTATTAAAGAAGATGCGTTAGAAATGGCAGAACAAGTTGAACTAGAGCAGCTTTTTGCACCCAGAGCAATTGGTAGATGAAATTATGTTGACAGTATTACTGGAAGGCTCCAGTGCATACATGAATCACAAGTAATAGTGTGTCATTTCTCTCAGGTGAACAAAGTCACCGTTTAATATGGTGAAAGTTGCATAAACTGAGCCCCAGAACTCGCATCAGTGTGTGTGGGAAGGACAGCAGGTATTGCCATGGCCTGCAAACACCACCTTGACCAAACAGTGATATTTCTAAATTGCAAGATTGCTAAAATGCAAGTTTTGTCTTGTCTAATGGGTGTTAAAAAAATATTATGAGGCATCGTCAATATTCAGTCAGTGTAAGCCATGCAAAACCTGCGTGTTGGATCTGGTTCACATTGGTGCTGAGTGTGAATGAGAATCCACCCCCAACGCTCTCGGATCTATAGACATGTGGGAGCCCATCACTCAGTGTTAACAACTGCAAAGGTGAAAACAGAAATAGATTTGTTGTAACAATGCCTAAGCCCCTCAGTTCTCTCACTAAACATTTTCTGTCTCTGCTCTCGATAGCTGCAGAACCTCAGGTATTAATTTGGTCAGTGTAGGCAAGACTTCAGAAAATAATGCGTTATTGAGTTAAAAGGCACAACATAAGATGCTATTGGATTAAGAATGTGTGTGCTGTAGTGTAAGTTAATGGAACAGTAATAGTGAGAAGTGACCTTCTTCCCCTCCAGAAATGGAAAAAAAAGCAACACTTAGCAGTAGAAAATAAGATGTGAACCTCTGAGAGTCAGGTCACTGCGACTCCCAGCACATGTGGCCCTGCAGTAATAAAATGCTGTCTGTGGCAAAGCAGCGCATCACTCGTTACTATTAGTGCGTAAACAGGTTCATATAATGTTGCCCAATTCCTCTAGTAATAGCTAAGTGCTTCATGTGTCTCTTCCTTAAAATATCAGTTGCAAATTAAGAAAACACATATGCAGAGGGGGGGAAAAAAAAGGAAGACATGAACTTATTCAACAGTAAACTTCCTTTTTTCTCTTAGATGAAGCCATTTAAGTGGCATTCCTGTCTGCTCCACCAAGAATGTGAGCCAAAACCTCCAACCCAAAGAAATGAAAACCTCCAAACTTCAGAAAATGCAATTTAAGGTTGCATTTCTTGGGTGCAGGAGTTTTTTAGGCCAGCTAGGAGACAGCAGTGAGTAGTGTATGCATTTCCTCATTAAAATAACATTAGTGAAGGCTTTGTTCCTTCAAGGTATTGCAAACAAGGTTTATTGCATTGTGTTATGTCATGGTAGCTTACCATTAGCCAGATGTTATATATGAATTTAAAGATGCATGAGCAGAGTTGGCTGAATATAGTGTGGCCTTTCTTACATCAAGAAATGGGTTGTCATTCAGACTGTTGTGTGTGCTCAGATAGAGCTGATCACTGACAAGTGGACACTTGGCTGGAGCTTCTCTTGGAAGACACTTGCTATTATTGGTCTAAATCAATTAGTGCTTCCATAAGCAACAGAGATATAGTGCAAGCAATCACATTTTGGTACTTGCTTACTGAATAGTGAATTAATTTCATGATGTGCATTTAACACTGATTTTTGCAAGGTTATCAAAAAGTTACATTTCCTGATTGCTAAAGAAAATAAATCCAACTTTAAGGAACCATTGCATGACTTATCTGTGATAACCAAGCTATGTGAGATTTTTTGTGTGGATAGCATTCTCAGTCCCAATTACCCTTGCTTTATTCAGTTTGCCTCACCAGAGTATCCCCCGCCTTGTTCCATGTACACTCAGTGGGCATGCTCTTCTGTCACAGCCGTCAGCTGGACTCACCTTTTGCACTGTTATATCAGTATCTAAAAAGGTATTTCGAAAGAATAAGAATTAGCACCTTGAGTTTGGAGGGTTGAAAATGCATTGGCAACAATGTCACTTTGAAAGATTACTCAGCTCTGTGAAGCATCAATGTGGTGGATGCTTTAAAACCTCCCCATCGGAGCCATGTGGTGTGTGTTTGGATGCAGGGGGATTGCAGTCAGACACAATCACAGCAACAATGTGTTTTGCTGTACTTAAACCCAAAAGCAGTTATTCCATCCGCTCCCCAAAGTTTTCCAAGAGTTGAGTTTGAGGCTAATCCAAGGTTTTGATTTGAGCCAGTGTCAGAATCTTGAGAGGCGTTTAGAGACCAGGCTTTTCTCCACACGTGCGTGCTGGAGAGGAGTTACTGACATACGGAATTGCTCTTTTTCTGTTGCCAACAAAGCCCAAGTCCTTGAAACCTCAGCTCGTACATGCTGGCTGTGCAAAGCATTGAATTGGTTCTTCCCTCTCTCCTCCCCTCCCCAGCAGCTCTTCTCGCTGATGCAGCAATCTTCCAAGCAAACTTTCTGAGCTACCTTGTTACTCAAATGAAAGTACTTTCCTACTGTGATTAGCATCTGTTTATGGGATGGTTCCTGTTTTTCCTAATTAGATCCTAGGCAGAAATGCGAAGTCTGCTGTGTAAAGGGATAATGAATCTTTATTGCACCAGTACAAATCAGATTTGTGCAAAAGGCCCTTTGAAAACAGTAATAAGCAGAGACATGTATTAAGTCTCCAAGATAAGGTTCTTGCTTTTATATCTTCCTTTTATAAATGGAAATTGTAACTACCCAGTGGATTTTGTGTGACCTTTCCTGCCACTCAAAAAGATCTTAGCCTTGACCTTAAGCTTTAGTACATGCCAACCCCCTCCTCCCCCCTGCCTCATGGTCAAGCCTCTAAAAATACATATATTGTAAGGAGCAGAAGCAGGGATGGACTTTGTCTGCTTCCTTTGTGTGTTTCCAGTAGCAGTGGAAAGTGGGGAGGAAGGGAGGCACTTGAAAGCTGAGATACGATCTAATCAGCCATCCCAATGTCCATTTAGCACACGCTGTAACATTTTAAGCATCTCTCGGCCACTCTCTCAGAAGGGAAGGCTCATGTCATCCCTTGTATTTTCCCATTGTACACATCATTTCCTGGCGAATGCAGGATTTATTCCCCAGCTAAACCCTTCTTGACAGGTTTGTTATCTGTTCGCCTGGCTGGCAAGCCCCTGAGAGGCAGAGCACGGCTGTTAGAGACAGGGAGCAGGAGAGGGGGAGGGAGGAAGAAAGAGGACTGGGAAGCAGGGCAAGGAAATGTCAAGCGAGCTGCCAAGGATGGATATTATAGCTGCTGGGGACCTTAGAGAGTATCATGTGTCTTTTGTGTCTATTTTACAGTCAGTGCTTCATGCGAGATGGCAGTCTCTCCTGGACTGTGCTTAGTATTGATTTACTCCCGGGCAATGTACGGCCCATTTTAGGAGTACATGGGAGACGAGGAGAGAAATCCTCTCACCCCTCTGTCCCAGCCTCATTTTTTTCTATAAGCAGACACATCTAAAGTGGTTTCTGTTAAGTTCACTCTCCCTCTTGGTTTTTCTATTATTTTGGTTTTAAATTAGAGAATTGATCAGAGGCTTCTCACTGAACAAGAGGTGCCTTGAAAGTAGTATGGCTTATTGCCTTATACACAGCCTTCAATGGCCTTTCTGACTTTTAGGGAAAGACAGAGCTCGTATAACCCAACACCTGCTCCTGGATCGCAGCTACTAAGAGGTAGCTAAAAGGTGCAGGCATGCTGCATCGGAGAGCTTCTTTCTCGTTTTAATCTACATATAAAATATAGCCCTTATTATTTCCCTTCTGTTGTTTGCTGCAGTTGCTGCTCAGCACTTCGGAGCAGTATGTTAGCTCGAAGAGGCAGCCGTATGGCTCTGAGCACCCAGCATCTGCTTGGCTCTTTGAGTAAGCTTCAGCTGGGTGTGTTTTGGGCAGCTCTCCTTGCCTGCTTGTGAAGGAGACACTAATGCTCATCACCCCAGGGCAGCTGCTGATGGTGCTTCACCAAACTAGAAATATTGGTGTTCATACATATAAATAAATCTATATATATATACAAATCTATTCACATTTATGTTCTTTTGGTATTTGGAGATGAAAGCAAGTTAAAGGCTTTTACTTTAGAGTTTTGGGCCCTCACTGCAAGAGAGACATTGAGGTGCTGGAGTGGGTCCTGAGAAGGGCAACGGAGTTGGTGCAGGGCCTGGAGCACAGTGTGATGGGGAATGGCTGAGGGACCTGGAAGGGTTCAGTCTGGAGAAGAGAAGGCTCAGGGGAGACCTTATGGCTCACTACAACTACCTGAGAGGAGGATGGAGCCAGGAGGGGGCTGGGCTCTGCTCCCGAGAACAGGGGATGGGACAAGAGGAATAGGCCTAAAGCTGCGCCAGGGGAGGTTTGGATGGAGATGAGAAACAATTCCTTCCCCAAAGGGTGCTCAGGCATTGGAGCAGGCTGCCCAGGGCAGGGCTGCAGTCACCACCCCTGCAAGTGTTCACACACCGTGTGGATGTCCTCAGTGCCATGGGTTAGCGGTGGCCTTGGCAGTGCGGGGGAACAGTTGGATTTGATGATCTTGAAGACCTTTTCAGCCTTGCTGGTTCTGTGATTTAAAGGCTTACAAGGTTGTCATCTTGTTCTGGGTTCTGAATTTAAGCAGGGTTATTTTGTGAAAGAGGAGCTTGTGTTCGGCAGTGTTTTAAGGCTATATTGAACATGGAGCATTTTCAGGGTGCAGCACACTTAGATGGTTCTGCTCTCTGGGAGCCAGGGAGTTGGAGTTTGCCAGGCAGCCCAGGGACATGCACACTGGGGACAGAGCAAGCCAGGCTGTGAGCTCCATATGCTGTTGTCTGTGTGGAAGAGGATAGTGCTGGGACAAGATGGGGTGTCCAGGGAAACAATGGAAAAAGAATCGGCCAATTTCCCTCATTTCACTGCCTGTGGTGCCAGGGAATTGTGTGGATGTGTAGCTGCCTTGTGTAGGCTTGAAGGATGGATTTCCTAGAATCCCAGTGGTTTGTGTTGGAAGGGACCTTAATGCTCATCCAGTTCCAACCCCCTGCCATGGGCAGGGACCCCTTCCACTGGAGCAGGTTGCTCCAAGCCTCTGTGTCCAACCTGGCCTTGAACACTGCAGGGATGGGGCAGCCACAGCTTCTCTGGGCACCCT